>ML788814.1:419442-465546 GCA_009831015.1 Picea engelmannii
TGTGCTCCATCAACATGCGTTTCTCTCCAGGAACGTAGGACAACACATATATTTCACATGTCTTTTGGAATAATACTAAAATATTATTCGCAAGGACTTAAGCCCCTAGGCTCAACACCTACCCTTTATTTCCACCTTTCAGCCCCCATTACCTTACCCACTCTGCTGAAGCTTAGTCCCCCATCACTCATTCATCGTGGTCGGTCTGCACGCAACACTATTCATATTTTTGTTAACGTTCTGCATAATTACATATACAAAAACAGGCTCCTGGCCTTAACACTTAGGCTCTCAGGCCTAATAAACTCATAAGCCTTACCAACTTATATTAACTTGGCTCACCAGCATATAAAGCACGATTTACAATTCATAAACATGATTACAATAGGGCTCGTCCTTGGGGATATTACAATCCCATCCCCTTATTTTTGCACTGTCCTCAGTGCAACTTTCACACAACATAAACAAGATTTTCAAAATCTTCAAAAAGATGTGGGTATTCTGCCCACATAGCATCCTCATGCTCCCATGTCACATCCTCAGGACCGTACCAGGTCCACTGGACCTTTACAAGCCCTATAGATCGATTCTGGAGCTGTTTTCTTTTCCTGTCCAATATGCACAGAGGATGCACTTGCAGGATACCTTCTTTCTCCACCCGAATCACATTCCAATCGATAACATGATTAGCATCAGGTATATATTTCTTAAGCAATGAAACATGAAACACATTATGTACAGTCATGGATGCAGGTAATGCAAGCATATATGCAACTGGCCCAATCCTTTCTAGGATTTCAAATGGCCCACAAAATTTGGCTTCCAACTTGGCACAGTTTCCTAGCTTCAGGGAACTTTTGTTAGCTTTTGCTTTCAGGAAAACATGATCACCCACTTTGAATTCTCTATGGGTTTTTTTTTTGTCAACATAACTTTTCTTCCTGTTTTGGGAAACTTTTAAATTATTCTTAGTTTTAAGCATTTGCTCTTCCATTTCCTTGAGCAAATCTGGCCCAATTACTGCCCTGTTAGTTGGATTATCCCAACTTACTGGAGTATTGCACTTTCTGCCATAAAGTGCTTAAAATGGGCTCATCTTCAATGATGCTTGATACCCATTGTTGTAAGCAAATTCTACCAAGTGTAGTTAGTCTTCCCATTTTGATAGGTTGTCCATCACATACATTCTCAGTATGTCTTCTATCACTCTGTTCACCCTCTCTGTCTGTCCATCAGACTCAGGATGATAAGTTGTACTAAAGTTCAGATTCCTTCTGAATCCTTTGAACAATCCTTTCCAGAAATTCGAGATGAATTTCGGGTCTCTGTCGGACACAATTGTTTTAGGAATTCCATGCAATCGTGCCACTTCCTTCATGAAAATATCAACATCTGCTGCCTTGTGAGGAGTTTTAGTGGAATAAAATGGGCATCTTTTGTAAGCTTGTCCACCACTACCATGATCGAATCATGCAGCTTGCTTGTTCTGGGCAATCCTGTAATAAAATCCATTGTCACCACTTCCCACTTACATTCAGAAATGGGCAAAGGTTGCAGCAGCCCTGTTGGGTGCCTATGCTCAGCTTTAAACTTTTGGCATTCCATACATCTGGAGATATATTCAACGATCTCTTTCTTCATACCTGGCCAAAAGTAATGGCTCCTGACTACTGCCACAGTCTTCTGATATCCAGAGTGCCCTGCATAAGGCACATTATGCATTTCATTCAAAATCGTAAGTTTCACGTCCTGGACATTAGGTACATAAATTTTGTTCTTGTACAGAAGTATCCCATCAGTTTCCAAGGTGTATTTTTCCTCTTTCTGTGGTCTCTCACTCTGTTGTAGATTTGCTACCAAGTCTTTGTACTGCAAATCTGCATTTGCAACTTCCAAAATTCTATCCTTAATATCAGTCTTGTACATGCTAATGGCTGAAGCATGTAAGTTGTGCACCTTTATGCTGAGTGCATCGACCACCTTGTTTTCCTTCCCTTTGATATGCTTGATATCAAAGTCGTATTCACACAATAACTCCAGCCACCTACTCTTCCTGGAATTTAAGGTAGGTTGGTCAAACAAGTACTTCAAATCATTGTGGTCTATTTTCAATTCAAATCTCCTTCCCATGAGGTAATGTCTCCATTTCCTCAGAGCGTGAACGATTGCTTCCAACTCCAAATCGTGAGTGGCATAATTATTTTCGTTCTCTTTCAGCTTCCTGGACTCATAACAGATTACGAATCCATTCTGACTGAGAACTCCTCCCAACCCTTCTTTACATGCATCTATGCACACCACAAAATCCACATTTGGATCTTCAATCCTCAAGATTGGAGCATTGGTTAATAGCTTCTTCAATCACTAGAAACTTCTCTCACACTCTTCAGTCCACTGAAACTTTTTCTCCTTCCTTTGCAAGGAAATGATAGGGTGAGCTATCTTTGAGAACCCTACGATAAACCTTCTATAATAGCCCTCTAGACCAATAAAGGATCTAACTTACACCACATTCCTTGGCACTGACCATTCTCTGATGGCCTCAACCTTCTCAGGATCCACAACGATCCCTTCTTCTGAAATAATGTGCCCCAATTAATGGATATGCCTTTGATAAAACGAGCATTTTCTCAACTTGGCATACAACTGGTGTTCTCTCAACACTTGCAGCACCATCCTCAGGTGTTTTTCATGATCTTCCTCTGACTTGGAATGCACTAGAATGTCATCCAGGAAGACTATGACAAACTTGTCTAGATAGTTCCTGAATACACCATTCACCAAGCACATAAAAACAACCGGTGCGTTCGACAACCCAAACGGTACCACTGTGAACTCGTAATGACCATACCTTGTTCTAAAGGCAGTCTTGTTGATGTCTTCATCCTTTATTCTTACCTAGTGACATCTCGATATGAGATCTATCTTCGAAAATATTTTCGCACCTTTCAACTGATTGAAAAGATCGTCGATCCTCGACAGAGGATACTTGTTCTTGATAGTTACTTTGTTCAACTGTCTGAAATCAATGCACAACCTCAACATCCCCTCCTTCTTCTTCATGAACAGGACCAAGGAACCCCAAGGTGACATGCTTGGGTGAATGTACCCCTTCTTTAGAAGCTCTTCATGTTGCAATTGCAACTCTTTCAGCTCTGGTGTACTTATTCTATAAGGATCTTTCGACACTGGAGCTACTCCAGGCATAAAATTTACAGAGAAATCGATATTTGTCTTTGGAGGTAGTCTAGGTACATCCTGAAATACATCTTCAAAATCTGTTAGTTCCGCATGGTCTCTAATATTTGAGACTTCATCTCTGGATTCTTCCTCCACAGGGGCTGCAAACAATTGATAGCCTTTCCTATAGCACTTTTTCAGCTGCATTGTTGAGATTTATCTAACAACCACAGCTCTGGGAATTCCTTGGATTGTTTTCTAATTTCCCTCCTCATCTAGGCAAGTAAATTCCTTGTTATGACAGTCAAGGAGGGCATGGTGTTGGTCCAACTAGTCCATCTTGATTAAATAGTCATAAGAGCCTAAAGGCAGAATATTCAATTCATCCTTCGTGCTCAATCCCTTCATGTCCACAGGACAGGACTTAACCAACTCAGTGACTTTCCTTTTGGTTCCTGTAGCCAACTGAACTAACCAAGACTTTTCATGTTTTCTTCTTGATAAATGCAAACTTTCCACCACCCTAGGATCTACATAACTATGGATAGCCCCTGAATCAATTAAAATAATAAATGGTTGGTTGTTAATCATACCTTTCACTTCAATCATGTGTGACTGAAATTCAACTTGCTTGTTGTCCAGGGCCGCATAGATCCTTGGCATTCTACTGCCCATGTCCTCCACTATTTCAGCTTGTTGAACATTATGGACAACTCTTTCTTTGCCATTTTTATGGGGACAATCTTTGTACTTGTGGTTCTCTTTATAGCCCCAACATTGAATGGGCGTCTGTCTCGGCCTTTGTTCCCCCACTTCAGCCATTCTTGGCTCTCTAAATGATGGTCGTCCTTGAGGACTATTTCTGAAAAAGGGAGGTTTGTTTCCCTTCTACCTCTGTTCTTTCTTAAACTTCTTCTGGTCATCCCAAAACTTCTGTAAGGTAGGCTTTTCTCTTTGCTATTCATATAGACATTTCTCTCTTCTTATTGTTTCTTCCATAGTCTTAGGATCATCATACTGAATATTGTCTCCAATGGGAGGTGGCAGTCCACTCAGATACCTCTGAATCTTGACAGCCTCATATTTGATGAATGGAACATACTTCAGTAATTCCAAAAACCTTCGTTCGTATTCATCAATGGTCATGTTGCCCAGTTTGAGTTCGAAGAACTCCTTCATCTTTCTGTCATGGTATATTTTAGTCAGGTATTTCCTCTTGAAATACCTCTTGAATTCCTTCCAAGTGATATCTTTCTCTCTAATGTGCTGCACCTACACAAGATGATACCACCACATGGATGCTTTTCCTTTTAGTTGATACATAACAATTCTTCCTTCTGCATGAGAGGAATAATTCTGCAGTTGGAAATATTTCCTCATGCCAAGAAACCATGTTTTGACATCTTCCTCCTTCTTATGTTCTCCATCAAACGTAGGAGGCTTAATCTTGTTCATCTCCCCTTTCAATTCATCCACTCCAGATCTTTGGTGTTTTCTGTTAGGGGATGGGATTGAACTACTGTGTGCTTCCTTACCAGAATGCTTTAGGGAGCAATGAAGATGTATTCTACCACTCCTTGATCTTCTTTTTCTCTTAGGGGCCCTGCGACTCCCTGTTTTGCTTGTGTCACTCTCCTTTTCCAATTTCCTTTCTATTCTTTCGAGGCTCTTCAACATATTTAAGTTGAATTCACTCTGTTGATCCCTAACCCTCATGAGATTTCGGCTATTAGCTCGGTGAGCCTGGGCATCTTTCTGCAATCTTTCAATGATTTTCATCATATGACCTTCCTTATCCAATTCTCTTATGTGCCCATTGGAGTTCTATCCTTCGACTCCCAAGTTGACATCCCTTCCTTCTCTTTCATTCTCTGAATTGGAGGCAATCCACACCTCTTCCATTTCTATACTCGGTGTCGATTTGCGACTGTCCTGACACTCATTGAACTCTGCACACACAACATGTAGTCAACCGAAGTTTGTTAGGCCTTAAACCCTTAATAAAACTACAACATTCATAAACCAACGCGAATAATAAAACGTTTTGATGCCACAAATTTTCTGAGCTCTGTTTGGCTCTGCAATTTCTAGATGATAGCCCCTATTTTCTTAGTTCCCAACCCATGCTATCAGAGGTCGTGACCAAATGATCGAACACTAGGTGATACTCGGGCTTTCGACCATCGGAGATTTCAAGGCACACACTAGAATTTCTCTCGAGGTTTTGATTATCGAACTCGCGAAATTGGGTGGATCAACGGTCCACGTCTACACAATAACCAATGATTGAAACCCACTGTGGTATCTCTGTCCTTGAAGTTTTTGGGACTTCGAGACCTCGGACCTCGGGGTTTCGGAACTTCGGATCTCGAGATCTCAGGACTTCGGGCCTCGGGAGTCCCCACACTTACTTCTTCCCAATCTTCCAACATCCAAAATTTCGATGTACTTTACCCCCCGGGCCCACGTGATACACCTGTCATCGATTAAATGGTGGCATGTGGCATGATTAGGGGGGTCCACATCACCTTCGGTGATGTCATCGGTTCCTACCACATTCACTTTTATTTTTGAGACTTCGGGTTTCAGGAGTTTGTGCATTAGCACATCCCACTTCTCCCGATTGCCAAAATTATGAAATTGTGATTTACTCCTCTACTTGATACAAAAATCAAGTTCTTTTCCTAAGATATATGGTGTAGATCTTCCTAAGGATTTCGGGGTTTCGGGCATCGGGAGTTTGTGCATCAACACATCTCGTTTCTCTCGATTGTCAAAATTCTGAAAGCTTTCCAGGATAACCTTCCTGCACCTTCTCTAGATCTGACGGTTGTAAGGGTTTCCTTTGCTTCCGAACAGATCCTATAGCTCCAAAACCTTAAGCGTTGAGCTCTCTCTCTTAGTGGCCAAATACCACGCCGACTGCGGTTTAATAATACCGCTACATCTCCTAAGCTTTATAACACGGCCAAGTATCTTCTTGGCACTCAAGAACGTTCTAAGGTTAGGAAATTGGTTCTTCCAAACACAATTTCAACTTGAAACTTTGGGTTCAATGACCACTTATCCAGCCCACTTAGGCTCAACATTGAAACCATGGCTCTGATACCATACTGTAACGTCCTCGATCGTCAACCCCACAATCGAGAAAATGCTACTGTGCGGAAAATGACATTCTCATACTTATATATATAACATGAATTAAGTCATATTACACACATTTAACTAAACCAAAAAGAGTAATCACATAAATATGACTAGCATGCAGGTTTAATGGGATTTACAATAATTCATGATTACAATAGAATACATGATAATATTGGAAGAATCATAGAGATGCATATACTTATAAATTAAGTACAAAATTAACACTTATCTTTTATTACAGGCGTAATTCCACCAACCATGTGTAGGCCTTCCACGAACCTCCCAGCCTTAGACCACGTTGCTCATCACACTCAGCAGTGGGTCACCCCCGAGCTAGGACCAAGCCCCACCTAAGGTAAGGGAATCCTAAACTAGGTTGAGGTTACAGGGAAAACTGCACAAAATAACTGGAAGGATTCTTCCCAGGATGCCTTCTTACATCCACTACTCGTGGACTCTCATTCCCCACATACCTGTTTCGCCCAGGAGTATATACCTTCACAAGCACAGTCCATCAGTGCTTCACCTCCCTCTCTAGGTCTCAAAAACATGCCGAATCGGGAATTCTTAGAGCTTCGTAGTTGGTGCTCGACTCTCTCTGGAAGAATACCACTTCCCAGCAGACTCCTCACCTAGAAATAACTTCTCACAAGCTTGACAGACTGCCTCTTCAACTAAGGGCCTTAACACATGGTTCTTCATCCCCTTCCAACTCAATTCTCGCACGGTGAGGATAACCACAACACAACCCCACTCAGGAAAACAGAAAGCAACAACCTACAGACATATCCGGTATGGATTCAGCTCTGAAATGGCAGATAGATTGGGTTATTGAACTCACAAGTCGACTTTCCCCTCCTGACCAGTTCTCTCAAAGGTGCATAGGTATGTCAAGGATAGGTGCAGACCAATAAAAAAATCATACGGATGATGTTTTTGTCTTCAGGAAAACGTCTCAGTTTTCTGGTTCTCAGAGCTGCGTGAGGTAATGCAAAGGTAGGCACATAGGCAAAACGGTTCAGACGCCCCAGATCCCTTGCGAACTCAGGAGGAGGATGAATGAATGATGAGTGAACCTCCCCCACGACTGACTTCTGCATCTTTTAACTACATGTGCCTGGGCCGACACATGTCACCCATGAAGCTGCATGCGCTCCATCAACATGCGTTCCTCTCCAGGAACATAGGACAAAACATATATTTCACATGGCTTTTGGAATAAGATCAAAATATTATTCCCAAGGACTTAAGCCCCTAGGCTCAACACTTATCCTTTCTTTCCACATTTCATCCTCCATTCCCTTACCCACTCTATGGAATCTTAGTCCCCCATCACTCATTCATCGTGGTTGGTCTGCATGCAGTGGTGTTCATATTTTTATTAACGTTTTGCATAATTACATATACAAAAACAGGTTCCTGGCCTTAACACTTAGGCTCTCTGGCCTAATAAACTCATAAGCCTTACCAACTTATATTAACTTGGCTCACCGGCCTATAAAACATGATTTACAATTCATAAACATGATTACAATAGGGCTCATCCTTGGGGATATTACATGTCCAATCTGTGGGGAACCCTTGTTGTATGATGTTGTTGAAAAATTTTGTGATGTGAGGTGGAAGAATTTTTAAGCCCCACTTTAGATACTCTTCTTGGAGTTCATCTAAGTCTTTTTCTTTTCTAGCGCCCAACCTCTTGATACCCATATCTACCTCTTGCACTGTGAAGAGTTTTGTGTCTGTGTTGACCAAGGGAGGAGGGTCAACCTTGGGATCCTGCTCATACAGTTGTCTTGCATATTCGAACCATTTAGAAGTTGTAATGTTGTTTTCCGTTTGCACCTTTTTCGGTTGGAGCTCCTTCCATAATAGTTTTGGGTTATTTTTCCCAAGGAATATTACTTCTTCTCTCCTCAAAACCATGAAATCGACCATTTTCTTTCTTACTATTTGCTTGTAAGCTTTGAGCTTTATGTTATCCTTGTCTGATTCCTTCCACCTTCTCCTTGCCTTTTTGCATTCCTCGTCAAACCAAGCATTAAATGGAAAACAATTTGTTTCAGACCTCTTAATTTTTTCTCTTTTGCACTCAACAAATGTGCTTTGAATTAAATGTGTTAATCTGTGACTATGAAGGCCATGAAATGAGATTTCCTCCTTCTCGAAGAGCCTCTCTAACATTTTTTTGAAGGTATTACAATTCTCTGGAGTCAAAAGAATTCTACCATTTGGAGTATTTTGATGGACACACTGAGTTTTTGACCCTAATTGCTTATTTCTGGTCCAAGAGAAACTTAAATATATTGGCTTGTGATCTGATTTTAAGTCGCAAATTGGATCTCCAATCAACACTTCCTCCATTTTCCGACACAAACTATGCGAGCAAATTGCATAATCTACTACACTTGCTCCATTGTAAGTATTGCAAGTGAAATTACTGGACTTTTCCCATCTAGTCAAACCATTACAAATGACTAAATTGAAAGCCCCACATAGCATAAGCGATTGTTCTCCAAAGATATTGTAGCCTTTAACCTTTGAAATTCATTCCCACTGATGATTACTCTCTTCTGTAAGCCATATAGGGTCACCGTCTTCTTTGCAACAAAGAATGCTAGCTTGTTCACCTGTAGTTCTAGCATTGAAATCCCCCACTATAAGGACTTCACCTAGTTGCGAATATATTTCAATATCTATTTTTAGGGCTGCAAAGGGATCTTTGTGGTCAATCCCTCTACTTTGTAGATTTTTGAAACTTGTGACGCAAAATAATATGCTACAATTGTGATGTGATTTCCATTTTCTGATATTTTAAGCTAGACAAATTGTTTATTTGGGTCTTCTTTTTCTAGTTGAATGAAATGACCTTCTTTTTCTCTTACTAATACTATGATACCCCCGTGCCCTTTGCCATTCCCTGCTACCTTGTTCCACACTGCTATCTTCCAATACCCTTCAAACAAAGGTGTCTTGCACTCTTCATGCTCATGTGTTTCTATGAGGAAAATTTTGTCTCTATCTTCTGCAATAGGCCCTAACCTAGGTCCTCGTCTCCATGGGTAACCCCTGTAGTTCCAACAAAATAATATTAAGGAAACCCGGGTATGACTTGATTGCTATTTGTTTTGACATGCAAGACTCACAGTTGAGTCTTTGTCCCTTCTTTCCCATATTGACCTTGCTTCCTCATTTCTTGCTGAAGAGTTTGCTACCTCTTCTTTGTTATCATTTTGATGCCTTGTTTTGGAAGGAGGTCGAAATTGCACTATCACAACTTTACCTTTATAAATCCATGCTCTTTTTCCCTCATCTCTTGCTGCCCTAACTTTTGTCATTTCATCCCTCCTTTCCTCTTGTTGTCTTACAATTAAGTCTTCTTCTAGAAAAAACCAAGAACCCCTCAAGAACTACTTCCTGCTCAGAATGATATCTTTATCACGCAAGTTGGGCATGATGAATTTTATGGGCCTGGCTCTCTCACTGTTAGGCTTACCAACTCTTCATGCTTGACGTATTTTTCCTTGCCATTGGATCTTGTCTTTCAAGAAGTCTCTTGCAAGGTCAAGAGTACATTCATTTAATATAATACACTAAGAGCCATATCACCTCATATATCACATGACCCTCCCACACTATTTTCAACTTCATACATCCAATAAAATTGGAACAATACATAGAAGATTAGCATGTCCCATGCACAAGGATGACACACACAAATCGATAAATGGTCCAAACTTTTTGACGGTCAAATAAAACGAAACACCTCGATGGAGTAGAGAGAATGGATGAAACACAAAGTGTGCCTGGTTCTAGGGTTTTGAGGGTCAAGCATGTTTCTGAATCTGCAGGATCTGCGGCTAAGTTTTGCTAGCCACAAAGCCTGGTCTCCATGGTGTAGTGCAGGAGTAAGGGTGCACAACCAAGGGTGGATTGAGTGACATAGGGAGGTGGCAACAGAGGATGCGAGCTTTGCGTTGGTATGTTAATGCGTCAGGTGGACGCATAAACCTTTTGTAGTGGCGATGTTTAGGGGCCGAGGCGGTTTCTCGAGGCCGAGTTTCAAGACATCTCCTTGAACCTGCATCCGCCAGCTCTGTTTTGTGATTAGCGACAATTGTTTTGTGGTGGAGGTGGCTATGGGATTTTTTTGCGGATGTTTTCAAGTTTCCTTTCGGTTTTTTGGATCCTCTTCAAGGTCCTATGAGGGTGTGCAACTCTGGTTTAGCTTCTATCTGGATTTTGTTGTGTTTTTTGCCCTATTTTGTATCTCTTTTTGCAGCCTGCGTGTTGGTTTTCTTCTCCAGTGACTTTCTGGATATGTATGTTTTTTTATTATGAGCATGGTCATGATTTTTCCCTATCTGCTAGTCAAGAGACCTCTATTGGTGAAAGATTCATTAACAGTTTCGTCTCTTTTCGTTGTCCTTTGTAGCATCTCTTGTCTAGAGAACAAATTGTATTTATAATATAATTGAGAAATTTTCCCTTTGGAAAAAATAATTCATAATATACTATACTAAACAAAACCAAAGAATATGACATAGTTGACTGGGGTTTTCTTAGATCTCATAAAAGCATATGACAAAGTTGACTGGGGTTTTCTTAGGCTGGTCCCATTACAGGTGGGCCTAAATTTGGAAGCAACTGATTGGATTATGGGCCGTGTGACATCAACAAATTTTGCAGTACTGGTAAATGGTAAGACAACAATTTTTTTCAAAAGTTCAAGGGGTCTGAGATAGGTGTTCCCTTTATCACCATTATTGTTTCTTTTAATTGTAGAAGGGCTAAGTAGAGCTATAAAGAAAAAAGTCCTGACAAAGAATATTGAAGGCATTCCAGTGGCTAAGAGAATAAACATTATACACTTAATGTTTGTGGATGGCATAATTCTCTTTGGACTTGGTTGTCTAGAGGAGTGGAAAGTTTATAAGAACATTTTGGGACTGTTTTGTAAAGCTACAAGCATGGCTTTCAACCCACATAAATCATCCTTTTTAGAAGCTGGGTGGTCTTCAGAGGAACTTGATGAGTTGAAGGAATTGTTGTAATTTGATACAAAACCAATTGATTCAGGATTTAAATATTTGGGGTGTTTCCTCAAGCCAAATTGTTATACCATATTAGATTGGAGATGGCTGGAGAAGAAATTTGAGACTAGAATTTCAAATTGGAGCCATAGGTGGTTAAGTTTAGGAGGAATGGTTATTTTGGTAAAATCAGTACTGGAAAGTATTCCAATGTACTGGTTATCATTAGCAAATATTCCTAAAAGTACTCTAAATAATATTAGAAGAAGGGTGTTCAACTTTCTTTGGACGATAAATAAGATAAAAGGAGTACATATGATTAGTTGTAAAATATTAGCAAAACCCAAGAAGGTTGGCGGCTGGGGTATCAAAAATACTTTTACCTTTAGGAAAGCCTTAGCAACAAAAAGTCTGCGGAGGGGCTTAATGGTTCCTGGACTCTGGCATGAGGTAATACTTAAGAAATACCTCAGGAAGAAATCAGTGAAGGATTGGTTCAGGGATGGAAATAAAATCTGGTTTGGAATCTCTAATACTTGGAGAGATCTCACTTCGTCATATAATATAGTGGTAGATTGGTTGGCTTGGAACCCGGGCAACGAGAAATAAATTAGAATTGGATCCGATCCAATGGTGGGAGCACACAGGTATTACAGGCTGACAAAGAGTTTATTACAAACATTGAAGGAACATGGCATTAAGTTTCTAACACAAGAAAGAGAAAGACAATAGGAGGGATTGAGACAAACAACTTGAAAAAAGGATGAGTCTTTAGGGTTGGTAGGTGAACAATTAGTGGAGTGGAATGACTTTGTGAAGGGATTAATAAGCTCGAGTATCGATTTAAAGAATGAAAAATATACATTGATGTGGTCCTAGAATACAAAGAGGGGACATGTAACTGCAAAACATGCATATGAAGTACAAATTTGGACAGAGCAAGGGGGTGGGGGTAGACACAAATTTTTGGCATAATAATCTTTGGCAATGATAGATCCCATTAAAAATCAAACTCTTTGTTTGGTTAATGCTTGAACAAAAAATACTAACGTGGGATAATCTGGTAAAAAGAGGATTTATAGGACTTAGTATGTGTGTTGTCTGTGGGGTTGAAGGGGAAAATGCAAAACATTTGTTTGTGGACTGTGTTTTACAAAAGAAATCTGGCTCAATATTTTAAAGAAATTAAAGTGTACAGACATTTGGGAAGGAAGACAAGTAAATGATTGTTACCTTAACTAGATAAAAAAAAGGAAAATTCAAAAGAATTACCAAATGTCATATGCTGGGAGATTTGGAAACAAAGGAATCAGGTAATTTTTGAAAATAGGTTGCCCAACAAGTTCAGAGTGTGTAACGGTATAATCCAGGTTATGGGAGAATCTTATATCCACAAGGCAGATAAGGGGAGTAGAATAGATAAGCCACGTGTACTAGACTGAGACATTATAGTTGACTTCTTTGATGGAGCCTCACAAGAACAAGGAGCAATTTGTGGGGTTGGTGCAGTTATTAAATGTCCTTTTCTAGGTATTTTCAGATTGAAGATGAGTTGTGGAAATGGTACAGACACAAAAGGGGAACTTCTTTCCTTGTGGTGCATACTTTATTTTGCATGCTATAAAAAGATAAATAGGATACAACTAGTTGGAGACTTAAAGATTATTATAGACTAGTTTACTAATGATTGTAACCTCCAGGTGATCTCTCTTTAGCCTTGGATGACAAGAATTCGAGCGCTAAGCGAGAGATTTGATCAGATAAAAGCACAACATATATACAGGAATTATAATAAGGAAGCGGATGAGCTCTCGAAAAAATATCTTCTTTTAGAAGAGGATGGTATATTTTATGCTGAAGAACATGATGGTCATACTGACAATTTTGAAAAATTAGAATATTGAAATATGAAAATATATAATAACAACTGGTTACTTTTTTCAGCATAATTTTGATCTGGTAATAGTATTTCCGAGGAAAGGATGACAACTATTAGAAAATATGTAATGGCAGCTGGTTACTTTTTTTATCATATCTGGTAAAGGTATTTCTGAAAGAAGAATGACAGCCATATAATAGTGCTGTTATTTTAAAATTTTGTAAAAAAAAAATGAACAATTTATTTGTAGCAGTTAGACAAACTACCTCAAATAGCAGATTTATATGTATGCTGACATATTTATATGTATGTTGGAACATAAATATTATACTTACTAATATAATTTTTTTTCTTTTATTGAGAAAAAAAATTATAAGAAAAAACTACCTTAATATAATACATTAAGAGTCATATCACCTCATAAATCACATCAACGTCACACATTATTTTCAACTTTATAATATACTAACTTCATAATATATTAAACAAAAAAAGACATCCACATCCCTCATTAATCGTATTGAAAAGGATATTAAGCACACTCGTTTAAAAAGTAAAAATCTAGATCCCTCCTTAATCACATGGAAAGGAAAGTAAACATACTACTTAAAAAACAAACGATTTGATAACTTGTTCATGTTAATTTTTTTTACCATGATATATATAAAGCACACGAGTAACCTGGATTTAATAAATATAGAAGCATAAACATGTAATTTAATTTTAAATGGATAGTTTATATATATATATATTATTAATTTTTTGTTATATTTTTGAATTAATATTTAGTTAGAAATTATTGAAATTGTAAATTTTAGTTGTTAAATTTACATAATCTAAGTGTTTGAAAAGATGAATTCATTTCTACATTTAAAAAAATGATTTCATCAACAATTATATTATCAAATTTCAATAATGATTATGAAAATGGTAAAAAACATAAAATATTTAAATTACGTCATATTGAATAAACAAGCAAATTTCATAAACACTCAACATGTCTTGTCCTTTGTGATTAGTATGTTGATCACTCCATTTTATGTATAAAACATTTCATGTAATCAATAATATTGAATAAACAAAAGTTCTCGCCGTTTATAGTACTTTGTGATTAATATTTTCTTCACTCCATTTTATATCAAATCAAACTTTCTTGTCATCAATTAACATCATTGCAATTGTTTTTTGAGATCGTATTTAAATATTGTTTTTTGTCCAAGGAAATCGTATTTAAATAATGGATCCTTACAAACACTTGAATCTCGAATCAGAATGGGTTGTAATAGATTCAGTTTGTTAGGAACATATTTACTAATTTTCCTAGAGGAAGAACAAAATTGGGGTTTTTCTAGAATTACCTAGCAAATCTGAAATCGCCCACACAAAATAGAGGATCACACACTCCTCAAATAAACATGCAATATCCCATAATACATATCTTAAAAGTTGCTCGTTCTGCTATACACAGACATACAAATCTATAGTGGCTTCTCTCACCCGTAATCACCACGTTTTCAACAAACACAGAAAAGAGGAACACAATATTAACAAATACAGAGGACCAAAAAAACATAGTAGGTAGAAAACAATTTTCAATTGATCATTACACCACATATAAATTGACTAAATTTACATATTTTTATAGGCTGGATTCATATCTGGAGCCTTCGAACACCAAAACATTTGAATATCAAAATATTCATCTATTCACTAGAGATTTCTAGGTGCCAATCGAAATTTTTGGGCATCTTTGACTTTGCCAAAAGTTTCCAGTTGCCAATGATGGGGACATGATAGTTGAAAAAATGGTTTTACAAAGCTTCATTTTTCTTCAATGTTTAACATTCTCCCACTTGAATCTAAATGAAGGCTCTTGGATAATCTCTTTCTTGTTGAACCTTTCATAAATCTGCTCATCAAGTCACCCCAAGCTTGTCAAGTTTCGACGCAATGCTTGTTTGTGTCTTGGTAGAATTTTGATAAGCATATCAGTGGGGTTCTCATCTATATGGATCTTTTCCAAGTTAAAATTCTCTTCCACCAATACCTACCGAATCCAATGGTACATGATGTTAATGTGATTGGTATTTGAATGATATGATGTGTGTTTTTCTAAATGAAAGGTGCTCTGACTATCAAAATCCAGCACATATTTGTCTTATTTTATTCCCAACTCTCCTTGGAATTGTTGCATCCACAAAATATCTTTGAAAGCTTCTATTGCAACTATGTATTTTTCCTTTGTGGTGGAAAGGGCTACTTGTAGTCTAGATACCCAAGAAATTGTTGCACTTGCAAAGGTATATAAATAACCAGTAGTGGAATTTCTAGTGTCCACATCTCCAACCATATATGCATATGTATAACCTTCAAGTACAACAACATTATTACAAAAACATAGACAATAATGACTAGTACCCTTGAGATACCTCAAAATCCACTTTATTGCTTGCCAATGTTGTTTTCTCGGATTTGTAAGGAACCTGCTCACTACTCCCACTGAATGTGCAATATCTATTTAAGTACATACCATGGCATACATCAACCTGCAAATTGTTGAAGCATAAGGAATTTTACTCATTTCCTCCTTCTTCTTGTAATCATAAGGGAAAAAATCAACACTCAGTTTGAAGTGGGATGCAAGGGGTGTACCCACTGGCTTGGCATCCTTCATATTTAATCTCTCAAGCACCATCTCAATATATTTTTCTGTGACAACCACAATTTTATCTTCTTTCTGTCATGTATGATATTCATGCCCAATATTTGTTGTGCTAGATCCAAATCTTTCATTGCAAATTGGTTGCCCAAGTTCTTCTTCAACTTGTTAATCATATTCTAATCATGTCCAACAACCAACATGTCATCCACATACAATAATAGTACAATGTACTTTTCCTGGACATAACTATTAATGTAGAGACAATGATCAACATCTAGTATTTTAAAACCATATTTAGGAATCTAGACAAAGATCAATCTCTAGTATTTTAAACCTCTAGGACTAGGAATCTATCTAGCCTGGCTAAAATATGGCATTGTCCCATGTGTAGGTTGGACCAAGTGAATCTCCCCTTCTTGGGTATTATATCCACTGCATCCCAGTTTTATATCATATCTTCCATTCTTTCTCTTATTTGGTACCTTACTATACTACCACCCTTTTTTTCTTTGTGTGACAATACCAAATTAAAGTCATCAACAAAAATATTAAACTTATCATGGCCAACCTCTTTCATGTCTATTAGATATCACCCCCAAAAAATATTTTTCTCCCATACTAGATTAGTGCATACATATTGAATATTTAGATCTATTTTCCTAAATATGTATGCACCATAGAAACCATAATATATAATTTTAGTTTTATGTAGCACTACCTCAAACATGCTCAAGTCCCACAATTTAAAAACACCCCCAAATTCCCATTGAGCACTTTCTACAATTCCATGACTAACCTTCCACTACTTTCTGCTATTTTTTTCATTTATTTTTCCTCCTTCTTGGTCTCTTAAATGAGAGGGACTATAATTTTTTCAATACTAATTATATCCTTTAGTTCTTTAATATTAAATCGACTACCCAAGCCCCTACATTTCAAAGAGAAAACCTTCATAACTTAACTATTGAGGATTTGGAACTTCTTCCATGAGATCCTGATGGAATTTTCATTCCTATACGTTTGATAGACAGGAATTTGACACCTAGCCCAAAACAACTTCCAATAGACGCCTAAAGCCCCTAAATTTTTTCCTTCGTTGCTATTTCTTTTATTTTTTATTTAGCTAGTTTCAGGTTGGTAGTTTCTTTAGTAAGCAATCTTCTTCTAAATCTTCATCACAACCACCTAACTATTTTATTTTTATTTTTTCCAAGTAATCAAGTCACTAAAAGGATGAATAACCTTTTCAAGGAGAGGATCCTTCTTTTCCAAAGGAGTAATAGGGGGATAAGTTAATCAACCAGGTTCAATACTTAGAGAATATGGGAAGAGAGAAGGGACTAAGGAATGGATATGAATCTTTGTCGAATCCTTTTTCTCAAGGGGGGATTAGTGATAGGATTATGAGAATGAGGTCACTCAAAATAAGAGGGGAGGATCATATTTGGGCTAGGATAATGCAATATATTTGTTAGAAGAAGGAACTATAGAACCAAAGGTAACATTGCAAGAGGATGGACAAAGGTTCTTATTCCTAAAAGGTATTTTAGCTTGTTTCCATTAAGCATTGTTTTTGGGAGGATATTGAATAGGTGTTGCATGCTTGCAGTCCTTAGAGAAGTGGCCATATTCATGGTAGATATTACACTTGAAAGGGAGTTGTTCATAGCCCAAATTTTGGGTACGATTCTAATTATCTAAAGAAAAATTGATGGACCGAGGAAGATCTTTCTCTAAGTCCATTTCCACATATATCCTAATGCAAGAGAAAATTATTGTCTTTGGCTTAGATTTGTCAATGTATTTTCCTAGTGATTTACCTAGAATTTCCAAAGCAACATCACTCTAACAATGCAAGGGTAAATGAGGTACATAGACCCAAACAAGGACCATTGTGGGAATTTCTACCTCCATATCAAATTTGAGTGACTGCATATTGAGATACATACCCCTCAAACCCATGAAATAGGGACCATTTTGAAATAATAAGTATATTTTCTTCTTGTTTTCAAATAGAAAAATAAAACCCTTGACCACAAAAATAATGACACAAATTACCTTTGATCAACACCTTAGGATTTTCAGAGATCCTTAGCTCCATGGATCTTGGGGATGGCGAAAGACTCGTAAAATTCCCAATAAAACCATGTTTAGATAATGACAATTCCTTAAGACATGAGGCTACCAAAAGAAGATTTACCACAAAAATTTTAGGATATTTTTTAACAAAACTAGATGGGGAATTCTTAGATTTGGATGATTTTTGGATGGAAGACACCAACGCTTGAAAGGATGTAACCTCAAAATAGGGGGTAGATAAGGATTCTCCCTCTTGGAGCCATACAAAGAGGCTTGGCTCAACATAGGAGAGTAGAGGCACTAGGATTTTATATGTGGTGCAAAATTATCAAATGCATCATTCCTTTACTAGAAATCGATTTAATTAAATATCTAAGAATAATTTTTTATTTGCACCACTCAATTTTTGCATACATCAAATATTTTGAGAATAAACTCACTTCCCTCACACATAGGGAGAAATTCATTGATGTCATGGCTCAAAATCCTCCAGAACTCGTGGGAGTGTTGTGCACCACTCTAACAAACGTAGAAAACCTCAGCCATATCACAATCACAATGATCCTTCTTCCATATCGTTATTATCACTTGTACAAGAAGATAAGAATTGATTTTTATCCTCGAGATTAATAATTATTAACGATATTTCACTCATAAGAAATGGTGTGTATAATCTTCCTTTAAAAAATTCAAATCATTCAAATCAAGCATTCATTCAAACCATAAATATGAAAAAAAAAACACAAACATACATAAAATGGAAATGGTGTGTATAATCTTCCATTAAAGAATTCAATTCAAGCATTCATTCAAACCATAAATATGAAAAAAAAAACACAAACATACATAAAATGGATTATGTATTATTCATGAAAGCAGGTAAATGTGCTACATCTAGGCCTACCTTTCCAAAGAGGGATGAAGGAGGGCGAGTCCTCTCAAATCACCTAGTTATTCTTATACACCAACACTCCAAGAAGATACAAATGAAGGATGAAGAATGAAATTAAAAGGAACCCCTAATACAAATTATCCCATCCAATGTATACGCAAAGCATCTCTAAAGGGATTGAATGCTCATGTCTAATGAAANAGTTATTCTTATACACCAACACTCCAAGAAGATACAAATGAAGGATGAAGAATGAAATTAAAAGGAACCCCTAATACAAATTATCCCATCCAATGTATACGCAAAGCATCTCTAAAGGGATTGAATGCTCATGTCTAATGAAATGGAACACATGGTGGATGACAACTCACCATGTTCCACTAAAGGGAACAAGGGGAATATTCCATCCCCATGCCTCCACTCTAAATCCTATCACACACATGAGAATCTCTAATACGTAAAACTAAGTCCTATAATAATGTACATCCTCCATAATGTGATCAAGTCTAAGATACGTGCAACATAAAAGGAACCAAGAGATATGTGCGGTTCAACACACGCCATCCAAGGAACCAAGACCTATGCATGTCACATTTCCTGAGTGAAACTTGAAGGGATGTCAAGGGTAGTGAACCTAGCACCATGCTCTTTGATGTTGATAACCTACATGTGGAAGAGACCCTTCTTGCATCCACTGAGCATGACCTATAGAATGTAGTAGTTATCCCATATGCAACTCTAGCCCCAACACATGGGCCTTTCCAAATGATCTTGCATTTCTAGTGATTTTGGCTACTTTTTAACCTTTTTGGTTTGATCTTTGGTTGATATGGTACAACTCTCTTGCAGACTTGGAATTTTTGATTCAGGTAAGCATATATTTCACTTAAACCATAAATTCCTAAATAAACCTTCTATGATATCAACATGATCTATAAACCTCCTTGGATATTCTAATGGTCAACATCAATGAAATTCCAAACTTAAAACAATGATAGTGAGCCTATGCTCAACCCTGTGACTATTTTTTTTGTATTTTTAACACTTTAACATAAATAAAAACACATATTTCTTATTTTTTAACTATTGTGGCATATGTAATAGACTACAATAGAAAATACATAGAAGTGAACACAAATAATATGAAAACTCATATTTAATCAAGGATCATTCTTTCCATCTTATTATATTATGAAGATTACAATATAGATTACGAATATTTCCAAGCTTAATGTGAAGCTATGAGATATTATGGTTTTTTATAATCCTCTACAATATGCTTTTGTCTGTATGCTATTTTATCATCTCCTCCACACTCCTACTCATACTATGAAATAGTTGGAAGCTAGTGAAAAAGTGAATTGTTTTCTCCCATTGTGTTAGGATTTTAATAGCTATGTTTAGAGTTATGTTTTGAGGAAATATTCTAATCTCCCTCATCTAGAGAATCAATAATTCACATGTACCCAACATTTGAACAACAATAATTAAACCTAACCGCTTTAAATTCAAAAATCAATATTTATACCATGTGGCGAATGTGAAGGGTTTATCTGAACATGAATTTGAACGGTCAAGGGTTTCTATTCTATGGTGAAGGGTTTCTACTCTACGGTAAATTTGAATGGAGGTACTTGCGGTGAATTTGAAGGGAACGTAGAGGAGGTTTAAAATTTGAATGGTGGTTTACTGTGGTTGGTAACTCGGGTGCATAAGCTCCTTCTCTTACTTATTTTCTTTTCTTTCCAATATGATCACTTTACCACATATTCCAAAACATGAATTTGTTAAGGGGAGGCCTAGAAAAGTCACCCTAGAGAGTCAGTCTTTATGAACATATAGAATCATTAGAGAAAGTGAGAGTAAAGAGAGAAGAAAAACTCCAAACAGAGTTAGAGGCAATTCTTGGCACCAAATTTAGATTGTTAGAATATAATATTCACACAGAGATAGAGAATAGAGTAATAAGATTCAAGGCTCAATAATTAGAGAAAATAAAGTAAAGAGAGAAGTAGAACTCCAAGTAGAGTTAGAGGTAATGCTTGATACCAAATTTAGATTGTTCGAAAACAATATTCAAACACAGATAGATGATATAATATTAGGGTTTGATTGGAAAAACCTAGGACCCTTGGAAGCTTTGGTTCGATGATGGTGGCGGCATGCAGATCAAGATCTCATGTCAGAGCCTAGGTTTTACCGAGAGATTTATTTTTCTAGGGATTGGAGTTTATGGCAGGAAATGGAACTAAAATTTAATTTCGATGGATGTTAGTGGGGAGGATGACATAGTAGACTACGAAGGTGATGTGGGTCGTACCGAGGAAATGTTCATATCAGATGGAGAATTTGTATGAGCTCAACAATATAGGCAGATGATCTCCAAGGAACTTCTAGAGTCATCGGATGTGCCATTGAATGGTGGTAAAGGTAACATAGATTCAAAGGAAGGAGGGGAGGCAAGGTTTAATCATGCAAATATCTTTAACCTCAAACCCAAGGATTTGAAAGAAGGGAAGTTGCATGCATGTAGTTGTAAGGAGGGGGATTTGCTTAAGCATTGTTCTCCTTCCACTACGAATTCTCAAATAGTCTCTTTCCCTGGGAAAATTCCAATCGGAGGTGATGGTATGAGCATGCCCTCTATCCAAAATAAGGCCTAGAGAAACATATGTTGGAAGGTTCAAAGGGAGAAAAAGAAAATGGTCATGGGAGTTGATGTAGCTATAGGATCGATCCAAGAGCTTCTCAAATGCATGGTTGTTCGATGCTTCTGTGGAAAAATAGTTTTCCCCACCTCAATGATGAAATGGCTTGATGATATTTGGGTTGAGATCCTTGGAGATTGACATGTGTTTCATACATTGTCGAGGGGGTGGATATGTTTTCAATTTCTCACAAAAGTAGATATGGAGGAAATATTTAGCAAGTCTTAGGGATGGGGTCCTTCAGGACTTGTTCTCAAATAATAGGCCATAAATTTTGATCTGACAAAGGATCCTCTCACACCATCTAAAGTGTGGTCCATTCTATCGAATTTTCCTTTGGTCTTCTGGCAAGAGGAATGTTTGAAAGTAATTAGTAATTCTATCGTCATTTTATGTGTGTTTGAACTGGACTGAGAAATCAAATTGGATAGGAAGTGGGCCTAGTTGCAAGTCAAGGTTGATCCTCACGTTGGTTTATTGGATGAAGTTGAGTTGTTTTGGGATGGTTTCTCTTGGATATAGTGGATTGATTAAGACACATCCCCTTTAGATTTTATGGATGCCAAAAAGTGGCCCCCTCTCAATTCCCAATGTTCAAAACATTTTGGAAAAGGAAGGTGTCAAGTGAAGTGGGCTTGAGCACAACTAGGGATTTCGACAATGAGGAGCCTCAAATAAACTAGGATAAGAGAAGTAGTGCTCCAAATTCCACTCTGTCAGTGGGAGTATCAAAATCTAAGGACGGTAAGACTACAATCCCTCCTCTTTTCTTTTCTAAAAATTATGTTGGGGGGATTGTTTTATTTAGAAAATCATGCATGCAAGAACGTTGTCCATGAGACATTGTGTGTTGATTCCCTGTCTCTTCCTTATTCTTTCTTGGATAAGAATATTCTTGGGATGAAGTTTATTATTCTTGTGGAGGGCATCGATTCCCATACCATGTTTTCCAGTGATGATGTAGTCCCGTCAAAGGTTCCTTTTCGAGTGTTATCCTCCCCCTCCTTATAGGAATTGGAAGATAGTTCCAGGTCAAATCCTTCTTTGAAGTATGAATACTTTCTCAGTTCTAAGGTCAAATATAGGTCATTTGGTGATTGTGGGGTTATTTTGTCCTTTGACAAGACCCCCCAGGGGCAGGTGGGAAGAAAATTGTGTTTATCTTTGGCTCAAATCCAAGCAAAAAAAAGAGATTAAGTCTAGGAAATAGTCAACCATAGTGCGGGTCCTTAGAGTGGGGATGGACTAGTCTAAGGTTTCTCAATGATATTTCTCTCCTACAATGCATGAGGTGTTGGGGGTGCCCACAAAATTTTATCCCTCAAAAGGCTTGTGCAGTTGCATAGGTCAAATGTCATATTTATTCAAGAATCTATGTGTCCTAGTGATAAATCCAAAGAGGTGGTGTGAGCCCGATAAAAGGGGTAGTCCTTTTGATCTTTATATTTAGTTGGGATATCAGGGGCCTTGATTACAGCTTGGAAGCCTCAGTTAAAATTATCTTCTCTCAACAAGATTCCTTCTGGTATCATGGCTAAGCTGGAAGACTGGAGTTCAAATTTGAAGTTCAAGTTGGTCAATATTTATGGTCCATATGTGGAAAAAAAAACCTTTTTGGGAGGATTGAGTTCTTCGGGATGGTTGGAGGCCTCAAATGTCATTCTAGGGGGTCATTTAAATTTTACTCCGTCCCTACGAGAAGTTTAGGGAGGTTTGATCTGGATTTATGAGCGAAACGAAATGAAACACAAATCTATAACATTAACACATATATACAGAGAACAATAACAGAGATACAATGGAACTTAACTTCTATTAAATAAGAAATATGTTAAAACTGTAAAATTCATAATGAAAACAATCTTGCTCGAATGGTGGTAGCTAATCTCTGAGAAGAGATGTGGAAGCTACACACATTCATCTAAGAACATTACAATGAGGCATCCAAGCCTTTTTTAGCATCAAGAAGTAAACAGAAACCCTTGACATCCAAAAACCTAACCCTAGGAGATGAAGCACCAAAAGTCATGTGAGCCCCAATGGGGTAAGTTGGTACATCAATTTCCCAAGGTCGTAAATTTTTCATACAATCTCCATTTTAGGCACATGATAGCCCGTTGGAAAGGTTTATCTGAGGAATACACATTATTCTAGCACACTTTGGTTAAATCCACTAGTGTGATTGTGGTGGGCCCAAAAAACATTGTTTAGGGCCTCAAAATGGCCCCGGAAGTTTAGGACCTGAAAAGCTAAAAAAAATAAAATGCCAAGATAAAAATTGTAACTGCCAAGAAAAAATTTGTATGTGAGCCAGTTGGAAGAGGTGGGTGGCCACCGATATCCACCTAGATTAATCCTCCCTCCTTAGGAAGCAATGGTCTCCATTGCATTGAGTTCCCCCATCAGATGAGGAAACTTATGTTGAATTTGGCCTGGGTGAGCCACTTTCCTTGGTGTAGGAGTTGCCCCGCTTTGACAACCCAATAAAGTTTAAGCTTATGTTGGTGATTTCCCTTCAAATGTGTCTCCACGATATTATCAGTGGATTCATGTTTCATGCAGTTAGGGTTGAGCTCTATCGGTGTGAACTGTTCTACTATCTCGGAGGTGTCCAAGAAGGGTGGAAAGTATGGCCGAATGAGGTCCACATTAAACACTAGGTGAAATCCAAGGAAGGGGGGAATGTTGAGCTCAAAATCATTGTCACGCACATCCTTGGTGATGGTGTAAGGTCCATAGCGGAGTGGACGAAGCTTCTGATGGGGTCCTGTAAGGAGTTCTTTTTGCAAGTGAAATCAAAATTTGTCTCCCACCTGAAACTTGTGTGGCACCCGGTGTTGATCATGGCACTTCTTGTACTTGGCATTGGACTTCTGCAAAATATCCCGAACCTATTGGCGGATATGTTGGATTAGTTCAGTGAATCGAGTGGCTTTGTTAGCTTCAATTTGCACATGGGAAGATTCTACCTGTGTGGACACAATGGGTAGTGCAACATCCATGGGACCCAATGATTGAAATCCCAACCCCACCTAAAAGGGGTTGTGGTCGGTTGAGCTATGTATGGCTCTATTTTAATTGTGTTGAACATAGGGAAGAATCTCATCCCATGTGCGTGAATGCTTGGAATTGTACATGTGAAAAATATGCACGATCATCCTATTGGCGACCTCAGTTTGGCCATTCCTTTGGGGGTGGAAGGCCATGGATTTGGTGAGCTTGGTGTCTATTCATGACCAGAGGCTCGAACAAAATGTGTTGAGGAACCAGTTATCCCAATCAGAGACGATGGTTTGTGGTATCCCAAAATGTACCCACACTCATTCGAAGAAGATCTTGGTAGTGGCCTCTACTGTGATGCTCTTCTTGTAGGTGACCATAATCGCCATCTTGGAAAAATGATCATCAACCATGAAAACACAGTCATTTCCCTGCTTGGTTGAAGGAAGGCCTGGCATGTAGTCCATTGAGATGGAGTCCCAGGGCCTGTCGGGAGTAGGAATAGGGGTGTACATACCTTGTTTCTTAATTGTTGGTTTGGAAATGGCACAAGGCATGCAGGACCCAATATGCTTTCTAACATCCCATCGGAGTTTCAACCAATAGAAATGTTGTTGCAACACTGTCATTTTCTTCTCTACACTAAAGTGTTCTGCCACTCGACTATAGTGAGATTCCAAAATTAGATTCACTCACTCACTTGATGGAATGCAAAGATGGCCTAGATGGAACAACAACCCATCCCACAGATGAAAATCAGTGACAATTTTGTTTGTGCCCAACATATGGTAGGTATTGGCGAAGTCAAGATCTCGCTCGTAGAGTTGGGGCCATCCGAAAGTCTCATATCCGTAGGAGTGTAGCACCGTGGTTAGTGTGGAAACTAGAGATCAGTTTAGGCAGTCAACGACGCAGTTAGTGCTCCCTATCTTATACTTAATGTTGATATGGAATTTCTAAAAGTATGTGGACCACTTCTGATGGTGGTCATTTTGCAATTTTCCTTGTGTCTGCATGAACTATAGAGGCTTATGATCACTGTGGATGACTGTCTCCTCCCAGATAATGTAATTCCTCTATTGGCGGTAGGCTTGTACAATGGAGTACATTTCTTTGTCATAAGTGGGGTACTTACAAACAATATATGATATAATCTCACTATGATAGACCATGGGATGTCCATGTTGAGTGAGAACTACGCCCATGACATAGTTTGAAGCATTTGTCTCAATCTCAGAAGGATTTTGCAGGTCAAGTAATGAGAGCACCGGGGCTGAGAACAAACGCTGCTTCAAATCATTGAACTCTTTATGTTGCAAATAGGCCCACACAATTTTTTCCTTGCCACCACCCCTAGTCACTTGGCTAAGGGACCATGCAACGTAGGAGAATCCCATCACAAAACTGTGATAGAAATTGACAAGGCCTATGAAGCTTCAAAGCTCAATGAGTGTGGTCAGGGCTGGCCAGTCACGAATGACCTGGATCTTGGCTGGATCGACATGCACCCCATGCTCATCAACAATGTAGCCTAGGTACTGGATCCTGTTCATACCGAAGAAGAATTTTTCCAAATTTTCATATATCTTGTGTTGTCGCAGAGTGTACAGAACCTGTTGAATGTGTTGCAAGTGTTCCGCCCAATTCTAGTTGAAGATGAGGATGTAATCCAAATAAACTACCATAAAATAATTGGTGAAAAGACGTAAGGTATCGTCCATCATCCTCATGAAAGTTGTTGGGGCATTTTTGAAGCCAAAGGGCATGACCAACCATTAAAAAAGATCATATTTGGACTTGAAGGCAGTCTTCCATACATCGGTCTGCTCTATTGGGACCTAATGGTAGATGGACTTCAAATCAATCTTACTGAAGTATTTGGCCCCCTTGAGCTGGTCACAAAGATCATTAATTCAGGGAATTGGGAACTGATTCCTAACTGTGATTTTATTTAGGGCTCGATAATCAATGCAGAATCATCATTACCCCTATTTCTTTTTCACAAGCACGATTGGGCTTCCACAAGGTGATGAGCTTGGGCGGATGTACCCTTTTTCGAAAAAATCTTGGATCTGGTGCTTGATTGATTCATTTTCTGACGGAGAGCGGTGATAGACTGCCCCATTGGGTAGCGGTGTGTCGGGGGTCAGATCGATTGAGTGGTTAACATGACAGTGCAAAGGTACCCTAGTGGGTGAGGATAATATGTATTTGTATTGTTCCACGACCTTATCCACTTTCTTTTTCTACGTGGAGAGACCTGTCACGAAGGCCATGGATGTGGCTGCAACCTTCCACTCACTTTGAGTGTGAATCACAAAGAAGACAAACTTTCTGGTCTTAGAGATGACCTTACTGCATTGCTTGGCAAAGATCAAGGAAATGACGGTAGATGGGACTACCTCTGGTATCCTGTATAATTTCATTTCCAAAGTAATAATAACACTATGAGGCCTAGACTCATATACAACATGACATTTCCATAAATAAGGTTGGCCCAAAAGAACATCACAAACTTCAAGAGGGAGACATCACACAATACCTCTTCTTTGAAAGACTTGATGTCGTAGGCTAGGTGACATTGTTAGTTGATGTGAAGATCGCTCCCTTGGTGGAGCCATCTGATGGTGTACGAAAGTGGGTTAGGTGATGTCACCAGAGCCAACCACTTGATGACCTCTACTGATATGAGGTTATTCTAGTTACCTCTATCAACATTGAAGTGCAGTGGAGTACCCTTCACCCACATATGTGAATAAAAGAGGTGTTCACCTTCCTCTGGTTCATAAGTTTCGTCGGGTTGGACCTTGGTGGTGGTAGAAATGGTGGCATTGGGTTCTGCATCAATGATCCATATCCCATTTTTTGGTTCTAACTCATAGTCGGAGTCTGCATCTTATTTAGAGTATTTCACCTCGACCACCAATGACTTCTTTGAGCGACATTCAACGATGTTATGCCAGGAGCTCTTATGGAATTCGCACCATTTTCCAATGTCTTTCTTTGTCTCCCTATTGTCCTTCTTTGTTGGAGGTTTGTATTGGTTATCTTGAGGCTATCCATCTTTTCTATGCCCTTTTTTATGTAGGTTGGGGCCTCCTTTTCCCTGCTTCTGTTGTGAGGGTTTTGCAAACCCAAACTATCACGTATTTTGTTTAATCTTCTACTCAATTTTGACAGCATATCAACATGTTGTGCCCAAGGATGAAATGTCCAGAAACTCCATTTTTGTATGGATGCATCTATGCAAACCATTATGGTACTTGAGCACCAAATTTCACTCAAGGTTTTTGATACCCAACTTGGTGCATAAGGCATGGAAGACATTGGTGAAGTCTGACACTATATGGTCCCTTTCTTGCCACAGTGTGGTCCATCTTGTACACAAGTCATCATAACTTCCAAAATGGTAGTATTGTTCCTTAATAACATCCTTAAAGGAACCCTAAGTGAGTGCAACTATAAATAATGTAGATCCCTTTGTTTCCTTTTTCTCACGGAAAGTCTCCCACCAATCTTTGACATGGGGGACGACCTTGAGGAGCGCAAATGTAATATTTTCTCTATCAGAAAAGTTGTGGACAAAGAAATACCCTTCTAGAAGATTTAACCATTTGTCTACAACATCTGCATCTATTTGACCTTCAAATATAGAAATATCAAAATTGATATGTACCTTGAATGGGGTGGCTCCTTCACTTGAGGTATATGTGTCACATGTTGGCAGTCGTCGAAGGATTTGCGCAAAGTTATCAATCATCTTGTTCCTTTTTTGCGGAGGGATTCGTCAATAAACATTTTAAAGGGGTCTCCTTCCCCATCATCTCTCTTTTCTTCCCTCATGAGCGACCATTGGGTTCGGTGAGGTTGATCTTTCAAAGGATCAACTGGTTCGAGTCCCAATTTCTTATACCATGACCTTGTTTGGGACATGCACAAAGAAACAAATGAAGAGCAGACCACTCTGATACCACTGATCCATATTTATGAGCGGAACAAAATGAAACATAGATCTATAATATTAACACATATATACAAAGAACAATAATAGATATATAGTGGAACTTAACTTCTATTAAATAAGAAATATGTTGAAATTGTAAAATGAAGAATGAAAAGAATCTTTCTCGAATGGTGGTAGCTAATCTCTAAGAAGAGATGTGGCGGCTATGCGCATTCTTCTGAGCACATTAAAATGAGGCCTCCAAGCCTTTTTAGCATCAAGAAGTAAACATAAACCCTAGAAATCCAAAAACCTAACCCTAGGAGATGAAGCACCAAAAGTCATGTGGGCCCCAATGGGGTAAGTTGGTACATCAACTTCCTGAGGTCGTAATTTTTGCATACGATCTTCGTTTTAGGTGCACGATAGCCTGTTGGAAAGGTATATCCAAGGAATACACATTATGTAGTCATAGTCTAGCTAAAGCCTACAGTGTGACTGTGGCGAGCCCAAAAAACGTTGTTTAGGGCCTCAAAATGACCCCAAAAGTTTAGGACCCGAAAAGCGAGAAAATTTTTTGGCAAGATAAAAAATGTAACTGCCAAGATGAAAGTTTTATGTGAGCCAGCTAGAAGAGGTTGGTGGCCATCGATATCCACCTGGATCAAGGTCATCCCCAGAAGGATGCTCAAGAAGGTTTCTTTACTCACTGGATTTATGATAATCATTTGGTTCATGTGGAACCTCCTCAGCTATCGCAGACCTGAAATAATGGGCACAAAGGGGAGAAACTGGTGGTTAAATACTTGGATAGATTCATAATTTCTAAGGAATGTTTCCTTAAGTCTTGGACTTTCTCTTCTTTGGTGTCTGTTGGGGGTTCATCGGATCATTTGCCAATATTTGAAAATAGTTAAGCGAGAGAAAAATCCTCCTTCTTCTTTTAAATTCAATGAAAATTGGTTGAGGGAGGATGATTACAGAAAATTAATAAAGGAAGAATGGTCTCACTTAGATCCGGAGAGGGGGATTTATTTTATGTCTCAGTTCACATGTAACCTTGAGAAAAATATGTGATGTCTCCAAATATTGGGTGTGAACCTTTACTGGAAAATATCAACAAGCATTGAAGGAAACTGAGGCAAGGCTGCAGACAGTGTTGGTGGATAGACTAGAAGGATCCCTATCACTAGAAAACAAAGAATCCCTATGTGGTTTATTGAAGAAAAAGAAAGATTTGTTTGAAATGGAAGAAGTTAAATGGCCCCTAAAAATCGAGGCAATTTGGTTGAAAGAAGGTGACAATAAGACAAAATGCTTTCATAAGTATGCTCAGTATCGCAATAATTTAAACATGATCAGTGAAATAAAAAACCTAGAGGGGGAAATTGTATACTCCCATGAAGACATCACATCAGCAGGTAAAGAATCTTTTTATAGTCTTTTTAAAGAAAGGGAAGGATGCACCATTATTGAGATTTTGAAAGTGATCAATTTGTTCCTTCATTCTATTTCGGGTGAACTGAATGAGACTCTGGAAATGGAGATAACGAAAAATGAAATACACAAAACCCTGTTGGCTTTCCAGAAAAGTAAGAGCCTAGGTCCGAACGGCCTCCCTGTTGAATTCTTTTTGGGTTTCTATGATTTTTTAAGGGAGGATCTACTCAAAGTGATAAAATAATCTCAACATTCTGGTAATTTCTTAGTCTCTTTTAATAAGAAATTTCTCGTCCTCATTCCAAAGAAAAAAAAAGTTGCCTCCTTTGAGGGCTCCCAACCAATTTCTTGTTGTAACTTGATTTACAAGATAATCTCTAAGGTCATCAAAAATAGATTAAATCCCATCCTCAATGAAATTATTTTGGAGGAACAATTTGGTTTCATGTTCAAATGTCAAATTCATGATGGAGTCTCTCTAGCACATGAAGCTTTACATTCAAGTCATGTTATGGATGGCCTTGGAAGGAAAATTATTAACATGGGACAATGGACTAAAAAGAGGTTGGATTGGTCTAAATCAATGTGCTATATGTAGTTTTGAAGTGGAATTGGAATCTCATTTGTTTCATAGTTTCTCATTTGTGTTCCTAGTTTGGCAGATGGTTTCAGATCATTTCAAAATACATGTTAGTATTGAGGGGGAATGTTTAGAAGAATGGTTGTCGGAATGGAAAGATGAAGTTGTGGTAAGGGATTTCTCTTCTTTGTTATGCATTTTTGTATATTTCATTTGGTGGGAAAAAAATTGTTGTATCTTTCAATCTAAGTACATTCCCCTCGTAGTAGTTGTGGGTCTAGTTCTAAAGCTGGAAGGGGAGTTCAAATGTGAGCCAAAAAAGACAAACATTAGACAACCAATTATTCTAGAGATTCTTGAAGGGGTGCCCTGATGCTATTTCAACGGGGCGAGTAAAGGATATCCCCTGAGAAGATGAGTGGGGGTGATGTTGTTTATATTGAGTGAGCATTTCTTCGAAATTCATTATGCTTCTGGGAATGGATCGAACATGAAGACGAAATTGTGGGGGTGATGTTGTTTATATTGAGTGAGCATTTCTTCGAAATTCATTATGCTCCTGGGAATGGATCGAACATGAAGACGAAATTTGTGGCGTTGTGGGATCTACTACATTAACTAAATTCCCTTCAATTTACAAAGGTTCAAATCTTGGGAAATTCGAAGGTGGTGGTGGTTGAGTGAGTGAATAAAAAATTAAGGTATAGGTGGTGCACATTCAGTCATTGTTGCAACAAATCAAATCCCTTCTTCACGAGCTCGAGTGGTTTTCGTGAAGGTGTATTTATAGAGAATTGAATTCCAAAGTGGATCTTATGTCCAAAGACGTGTTGACCCTTGAGGATGGAGCCTTTGGATGTCTTTTTTTTTTTTTTTTAAATGTATTTATTTTTGAAAAAAATTCAGTGAAAGTATAATTTGAAGTTAATATTTTTTCATAGATGAAATATGTATTATAAACGCTCATATGTATAAGGATTGTAAGAAGGAAGCACTGAAGAACTAAGGGAAGCTTTTTTTTCTCAAAAAGACATAAATATGTATATTTCTTTTTTGTTAAATATAAAGTTGTTTTAGAAGAAAAAAAGAAAAAGAATATCATGGTTCAAGATTCACTTGTAGAAAATGGAGGTTGGAATACAAAAAAAAATAGAAAAACAAAAACATTTAACTCAAGTAAGAGAGGTTTAAGAAAATCTCAACATGAGAGATAAGATTAAAAAGCTAGAAGAAAAAATAACTAACAATTTGGCCCTAATTAGTTTGGAAAATAAATTGGATATCAAACCTATCAAAGAGACAATCAATAAGCTAACAGAGTTGGATAATGAGCATAATAGAGTTGGAACAAGAAGACTAGGAACATAAAAACCATAAAGATAGGTTGGTTTGTGTCAAAGTAAGCTATAATGACCATAAATATGGTATACTTAGTAAATTTTCAAGCTTAAAAGGGCCAACAATAGTTAAAATTAAAGTAGGAAGTTCAAAAGGTAAAAGAAGCCAAGAACAAAAACAAATGGGCAATAACTAGAAATGGAAAAACTATTGTTAGAGATAGAGACTAGAATGATAATAATAAATATGAATTTGGGACACATAAATAAAATTCTAAAAAATTCCAAGTAATCCCTTACGTTAATCATCATCATCAAAATCCTTGTACTATTAATTTACATTCCCATACAATATCATATTTATTCACATAAAATAAAATTAGGATGATCAAGCCAAACCAGACACCAAATTAATGTATGAGACTCCCTCCTTTCAAGCATGCATTTGACTGATAAAATTTACAGATGTATACATACCCTACCTAATATTGATTCAACAAAATACAAATTATATCTATTATTCTCAAATAATTTATTCATATCATATCCCTCGTTTATCATATCCCTCATATTAAAATGAATAGAGGGAATATAGCTCAGGTGGAAATGATCTACTGAATCACCTACCACCCATATTATATTAAAATGAGTTTATAAAATAATATCGACTCACATTACCACGATGCGATATTGCTTCCCGGGGAAGGAATGATACTACAACGACGAGGTAAGGGAATATTATTCCCTGAGTAATTTGAGAAAAAGGTTGTAATATAACCGACCAGACTCGTCCCAGACGATTGACTTCCATGGCCGCCGATATCATATTAGATTCTCACCCCCCAAAAAAATAGAGTCCAACTGTATTGGTAGTCCTCGGTCCAGATTTTTTTATTGAATATAACAAACAGACTTTGGATTATGTATATCTGGGTCAACACGATAGGACAACTCCACCCAACAAACAGGATTTTAAGATAATATAATGGCCGGTTTCTTTACAGATGTTGCAGAATCGTAGGTCGAAAGGAATATGCCTCCATTTATTGCTTCCCCGAGACTGAGAAACACACGAGTTTGAAACTCTCGCGTTTCAACTACCATTCTTCTACACTATTCTAAACATGCCGTTGGCCGTAGGGTGCGGCCTGGTTTTTCGAGTTCATGTGGTTTCGAGTTCGGCATGTTTGGAATCCGATTGTTCGGCGAATCGAAGAGAACGACAAATCAATTTTGTTTCTCGTGAAACTTTCAAAAGCATCTTGTATCATGCTGTTGAATTTAATTATTAAAAAATTTCATATATATTTCCCGTACAATTGTATATATTTTTACATTGATTTAAGACNGCGAATCGAAGAGAACGACAAATCAATTTTGTTTCTCGTGAAACTTTCAAAAGCATCTTGTATCATGCTGTTGAATTTAATTATTAAAAAATTTCATATATATTTCCCGTACAATTGTATATATTTTTACATTGATTTAAGACAATTGTATATATGGAAAAAAATTACATAGTTATAAATATATTTTATAATTAGATTGACGAAATATGTGCACTGTTTTTTTTGTAATTAAATATAAAATTTTAAGCCAAAATGTTTGAATACTATTTTGCATTTCACTAAGAAAATAAAAGATTTTGTCTAAACATTATAAGTTTTTATTTTTTTTTTAACTTTTTTTGAATGAGTTTTGTCTATTAAAAAGATGGATGGATGGAATAGTAAGTGTTTTTTAGGTTTTTGAGGATGCTAAATCTATTTATGCACTCTAAAAAAAACTAATAGTAAATTATATGATTAAATTTTTAGGTTATGAAATCATGTTTATGAGATTGAAGTTTGTTTCTAATAATAAATTATATGATTAAGTTTTTAGGTTATGAGATCATGTTTATGAGATTAAAGTTTGTTGATTATAAATTAAGTATTTAGTGTAATGAAAACATCTTTTACATAGTGGACAAAAGAGTTATTAATGTTTTTAGAAAAAAATTATCTAAATTTATGTGTAATCAATTGTTTAAATCACTAAAATAATAATTTGATTATTCATTATTTTATTTTTATATAGCTTATTCTAGTTATTTTGTTATTATTAAGAAAGTAAAAATATATAATAAAATTGATGTGATATATATATATATATATATATATATATATATATATATATATATATATATATATATAATTGATGTGATATTTTAGATAATAAAATAGTTGATAAATGTAAAATTTATTTTTTATCTAATTTTTTTATTTAAATCTTGTAAATTTTTTTATTATTATTCAATCTTTTCAAAATTATCATTATTCAATCTTTTCAAAATTATCAAAATATATATATATATATATATATATATATATCACATACCAAAACACAACCACCCTTATATAATAATGTAACATTTTGACCCATCTTATATTATATAGAATAAAAATACCCCAAATTCAAAAAGTGTGGGGTGAACAATCCAACCCTATAAGACCTATCTCCCAAAATTCAAAAAAGATGCAGAGAAATCTAAAGCTCTCGCTGGCTTTGAAGATAATTCCAAGTAGGGCTATTTGTGAGCAATAGGGTAATTAAGGCTCTCCCTTAGCTATTCAAATCGAAATCTTGTGGCTTGGAAAGGGGAAAATGCTATGGGAACCAAATTTCTTTTGTAATGGTTGGTATTGTGAAAAGAGTTAAGTTGATAGCTGTGAAAAATTGAGTTATATTTTAATAAATTAGTGATCATTTAGGATTTAGTATATAAGAGGGTAATAAAGAAGTTGATGTAAGAATTATATAATGAGATTTTATAAAGATCAATTATATAATATTTTGTATAGAATTATTTTAAAAGAAAAAAATTATGTATAAAAAATATTTATTTTTTAATTGTTTTTATCATCTAACTCATGGCTTAGTAGTAAAAAAAGATGAAACATTTTTTTATAAAAAAAAAAATCATTTCTTAACATCATTTCTAAATTATGAAACAAGAGAAATCAATTCAATAACTCTAACCTTAAATCAATAGTGATTATGGTAAATTTAAATGAAAAAAAAATTAATTCAAAATTGATATTCATATTAGAAAATTAATTCAAAATTGATATTCATATTAGGATAAAAATAACTATAAAGATTTTGATTTTCAATTTAAATTTCAAAATTCCCATGGATTCCATTTTCCCACTAAAATATTTATAAATTTTATTCCACTCAATTTCAATTTCTCCATTTTGTCTCATCATATTCAATAAAATCAAAATTGAAAAAACCTCTCACATTAAAAAATAAACTAACCTCGTATTATAAAAATAAAGATTTAATATTGTTAGTTAAACGTCCTATTCTCGATTGTTTTTCTTACTTTTTTTCGCAAATCATGTTCTCAATATCGTATGATTATTATTTTTAATTATATATAAAGTAAATTGAAAATATGATTATTTTTATATATTTTTATATTTTATATTATGGATACAATGTATGGGTCTATGGTGGATACACTTATGGTATGTGAAATCTTTGCATTTGTATTTTTTTATTTTCTAGTTACTTTTATTTTTATTTTTAGTAATTATGGATTTGAATATAAGGGTGGTAGGTTTGAAAGACAATAATGGAGGAATCCAAATGACAAATTATGCTTGGGACTAAGGTGTGTTTCCAACAATGTTGTTGAAGTTTACTCTCTTTGGTGTGGATTGGGCATAACCAAGGAGGAAGGAATCAAGAATTTGGTAGTGTATGAGGACTTTTTAATGGTCATCCTAGAAGTCAATGAGCAAGGAAATCCATCCTATAACAAAATGAGTGCAATCCTCAAAAGTATCAAGGGACTCACACATTTTTTTGAACAAATTAGTTGTGTATATATTAAGAGGGAGCTAAATGTTGAGGCAAAACTCTAGGAAAATCCCACAAAGGATCTACCACACGTTTCCTTTCAATAAAACAGGGTTACAAGCACCCTTCAAATCCCATAATTGTGATATGGCAAAGGGTCCATGCTTAGTTGACATCCTAGGTAATATGTTGGGGTTCCAAGTACCCCTTGAACCTTACAATCTAGCTTCATATCAGAGCTCTTGTATCAAAGTGGTAGGTGGTGAGTTCCATGGGACATCAAGCAAGTGGCTTGTTCGACAAATTTCCTTGAGCCTTTAATTCACATATGGGAGTTTTGAATGCATCAAGGCAGAAGTTGCAGGATATATGGGAATAGGGATAACAGTAGCACCATGGTCTATAACCTGAAGAGGATTCGCAAGGGGAGCACTAGGGTATTATCTAGGGGTGGAATTCCATAGGAGGTTTAGTGGCACATAGGGGTGTTGATCGGGGACAGTCGGTGTTTTGGGTTGAGGGAGAGGTTTCACAGCTTGGGGGAGATCTTTCCAGCTAGCTCTTCAATGTGGGTAAGTTTTTTCGTCTCTTCCAAGCATCTCCCAGGCTTGAATGTGCCTCTATTTGTTGAAATTTGAATGTGACTCTATCTACTAGAATTTCTAATAAGTATTTGATTGTTGAAATAGGAAGTCGAGGTTATGATATGTTTTTGTTTCTTTTATTGTATTAAGAAGTGGCACTGTAGGGAATCCTTTAGGTATGGGAGTTGGAATTTGGGTCAATCTTTGCACATAAATATCACGGAGAACCCATACCATAAGGAATTTAGGAGAATCTTGAGATGACACAAGGAGGTTACACAAGCGAATAGTAGGGCTTTAATGGTCATCTTAACTAAATTGGAAGAACTAGAGCGAGCCTCTCATGGCCCTCACCTCATGACAAAATCAACGAATTGACTCCCTGGAAGCGAAGTGTAGCAGGTTGCACATTCTAGTAGCAAATTCACACATGGAGGCACTCTCATTGGCATCCAACAATCTAGATTATGTAATGCATGGAACAAGGGAGGATGAAACTCTTAATCAAGCCATGGATCCAATGGATATTGAAGAACAAAGTTTTCCTTAGCTAGAAAAAGGAGAAGAAGCATACTGCAATGTTCATCCATAAAATCATGAATGTTTTTAAAGTTTATTTGTATTATGAATGTTTTTAAAGTTTATTTGTATTTTGAGAGAGTTTGTCATACAACATGTGGAATCACCTAAAAATATTTATACCATATAAATACTTCTCAATCCATTTATAATAATAATAATAATTCATTTACAACAATAATTTAAAATCAAAATTTATTTTTAATCAAAATCAGCAAGTGATCATAAAAAAACACGTGACAAACTTAACGTGCAACCAATGCGATCTAGTGATCCATAAAAAAGCATGTGAAAAACTTAATGTCCAACCAATACAATCGATACCGATAAATCGACTACAATTTTAATCTCAGGCCAGCATTTTTAAACCAGGCGGCCGCTTTATTGAGGATACCTAACTCAAGCGATAACCAAAAAAACATCTTTTTAAATGGTTACCGGACTTAGCCGCTGACATAATAAATGTATTAGTCAATGCTTCACGGACGGTTTGTTTTAACTGTATCTTCACGTCTTTGACGTGATCCTGCCTCTCTGAATTGAATAAAATAGCTTCGAGCTATCGCTGTAAGCCAACAAACGAAAAAGAAAATGGCTGCCACCTTGCGATTGGTGAATTTTCCTGCTGTTGCTGTTTACGACAGTGATTCGACTTCAAGTCTGCCCTACCTGCGATTTACTTATTGGTTTCTATAATTCAACTTCTGCTCAAGTGCAGGATATGACAATTTACAGCGAAAGCCCTTGACGAGTTGCGCTTCAAGCCAGAACATCCGAGGAATCGAGCTTTTCGTATTGGGAACGTTCAACTCTCTCCGAGGCTGTTTGAACCTGCAATTAATTCAACTCGGTTATTCGTTACTACTGTGTCCTGTGTATTTCTTTTCTAGCTTTGAAAAAATAATTGCAAAACAAACCTCTTTGTTCCAATTAGTCCGTGCTGTTAGAACAATGAGAACCAAAGTCTGAAGTGCCACTCCGATTATAATTCCCCACCAGATTCCCTGCCAATGCCAAAAAATACAAGTCCCTTAAAAGTTTGGCAGGTGAATTTTAATGGAGCCAATGTATTTGGCAGGTGAATTTCATTTTTATTTCTAAGTTCACAATAACCCATAAACAGTTTATGGCCAATCCACTATTCAAAAGTAAACCATGGATAATTCATCCTATAAATCATTCTGGTCAAAATGAAAAAGCTGTCTGAAATGATTACATCGACTCCCATATCGGCCTTAAATCCTAAAACAATGCCAATAGGTAGGCCAATGCCGTAATATGTTGCCAAATTCACATATGCCACCACAGCTTGCCATCCACATCCTATCGCCACCCCTGTCATCACAACAACTTTGCATTGTTAATGAGAATATTGTCAGCCCAGATCTACCAAAAGTGGATTGTTAGTGTTGTGTTGCATAGAAATCGGCTCCAAATGACCAAAATATTTTGAAAATTGTAACCTGAGAGAATAGGTTGGGTGCCATTCAAGAGAACAGATATTGCAAGGAGCGGTGTCAATGCATAAACAGCGCGCACGACCACAGTGCTGCTTGTGAATGCCATAGCCAGTTCTTTCTTCAATACCAAAACCCCAACAGCAAGAATGACACTTATGATGAAGCATGTGATCACCACAACTACAACTGAAAATCTGGCAGTTTTGGGGCGCTGGGCTCCCAATTCATTACCAACTCTTATACTGCAGATACAGATATGTAGCAATCAAGGAACAGCCTCTAAATACAACAAAGGAGATAAACAATATGCTGTAATGTTATCCAAGGAGCAATCAAGTTGATCAGCAGGCCAATTGAAAATTTGTTTGGCTAGAAATATATACCTTGCAGCTGTGCTGAGACCCAACATTAGCATAAAGTCCCAGTTGTAATAATTCATGCTGCAAATAGTTCAAAAGCCCTTACATCAAAGATTTATTCAAAACTGAAATTTAGAAATGACAGTTGGGTAACAAGGTCAGCAGATTGCTCAGATATCCCTGCTATATGACCTTAAAACGGTTACTTTTAAACTAGAATGGTTGCCCCCACATACCAAACAGAAATCGAATCCAGAGCGACCTCTGAGTCTGGCAGTAAACCGGATATAAGCACCAGTCCTTGAGTGTACCATATTTCCAGACTGTACAATGACATTGCAGAAAAAAACAACACAGATCAGAACTCGTCGAAACAATCTAAGCTACTATGAAAAATTCCAGACATAATTTATATAATCTATTGCATGGCTGACATAGTTTAGATAAGCTATCTGCAAAAGATATAAAAGACATACGTTAGCATAAAAGCAGAAGCTACAGTTAACTTGAAGTAGGCCCAGAGTCCTGTGAAGGCCTTCATGCTGAAGCCAGTCCATGTCTGCTTGCAAGATGGGCTGTAGAATATATACACGGCAGTAGCAATGACCAGAATCCACCAAGACAGACTCAGTACTAAGGCTGCCCCTAGCAGGCCGAATCCCAGCTTGTCTACTGCAACCCAAGTGAGCAAAATGTGTACTCCAAATGTACCAACAGAAATATAGGCCAGAGGAGCCACTATGTTCTGAGCCTGCAAAAACCTCTGCATCGGACAATTGATGGCAAATGCAAACAACTGAGGAATAAGGCCTCTTGAGAAAACAGATCCAGCAGCAGCGATGTCTTTGCTCTGCCCTATGGCAACCAGTACAGGATCTGCATATAAGTAGAGGACTGCAAGAAGTATTGCAGCTACAGTCATTATTATCATCGACCGTTGGCAAATGACTCCAAGCATATTGTACTGTTTAGCACCGTAAGCTTGCCCACACACAGTCTGCACAGCGCTTGCCATTCCCAGCTGCATCACGAGAGTCCAAGGAAAACACACCACTAAGACCAGAATTACATTGAACATATATAAATATTTGTGAGTAATTTTATTTACAAATAGTAATTTTTGTTGTAATTTATTGAAAAATGTCTCAATATTTTTTGGGGTGATGTTTTAAAACAGTTCTTCTTATTTTGTTGGGCAACCAACTATATAAACTATTCAAAATTTCATGAGAAAATAAAGATACTGACCATAATTCCATAGGCCAATCCTTGAATTCCCACGCTAGCTATGGATGCTCCTGCGAGTTCCAACTCCCCAAGGTGACCAGCAAACATTTGAGATATGGCACTGAGCATAAAATTGAAAATGCTTACAACTATTGAAGGGCCTGAAAGAATCCAAAGTTTCTTGGATTCTATGAGGGCCGCTTTTGCAATTCTTCCCCAGGGAATGTTTTCCTGAGATAACATGAATTCTAAGAGGGCCGACTGCTCCTCAGATTTCTGAAGAGCATTATTATCCTTTTGTTGAATCAATGGATCGGCAAGATGATCAGCGCCATCGTGCTCCATTGCAAAATTCGAAATTACTAGAGAGTCGCAGTAACCTCTGTATTCCCGCAGAATATAAAATATTTGCAGAGGCCACAAATCCTGTTCATAAACAATTGAAGCCCGTTGATACTATCTACGGTCTCTCCTTCGATTATATAGAAACGACAGTTCGAAGTCTGTGAAACTCTATGATTGGCGCCTTCAACAACCATTCTTCTGATCTCTTCCATTCCCTTCTGTTCGTTTCTCGTAGAATTGCGTAGAAGTTTAGGTGAAGCAGCACGTGATCCAGACTCGCCAGTCGCTGCCGGCGTGTGGGTGATTTAATGCTGTTTGTGCCTAATACTTAGGGACGCCTTATGGCGCCATGTCAGCTGAATGACTGGTTCAGATTTTCCATTTCTCCGGTTTTGACAGAAGGGGACAAATGAAGAAAGTAAATGGATAAAAGGCCGCACCTACTACCACCTAACTCATTACGAACAAGGGAAGGAAGAGCAGAGGACGATCTACCTATCTCACCATACATTCCCACAGGAAAGATGGAAAATAAAAATATTCAGGAGATTTGCCTGTCACGACGTTACACGTGTAAATGAAATATTTTGCTTTCTATGTTTTATATGAAATGAAAAAGGCTTTTTTTCAATGTTATATGAAATGGTATTTTTTCTATAATTAGTAACATAGTAACATAAATCCACATGGTACTCGAGTTTGTTGTTAAGTCACTTGGTGTTGTCAAAGTCATCTGTTCGCCGCATGAAATTATTATTTTTTGTTATTAAAATTTATTTTTAAATGTAGAAATAGATTCAGTATGCTGAAAAAACTTTGGATATTCTGATTATACAGAAACAGTCACTCAAATTTAAGAAGTAAATGTCTCCAAAAAATATTACTTAAAAAAAAATCATTTCATAGAACATTTAAATTACCACAAAAAATGAATTTTGTAATTTGATTAAATATAAGAATTAAATTTAATTCAGTTTGTTCACTATTCAGAGTTTTAAGATTTGGGGGCATTTTGAAAAATCTAAACTGGAAACCATTCAAAGATTTTCAGGTGTTTTAAATAAATCAAAACTTTAGAAATGGATTCAACATGTTGAAAAAACCTTGGTTATTCTGTTTATACAGAAATAATCACTTAAATCTACAACAAAAGTTCACAAAAAATATCACTAAAAAATTAATTTTATAGAACATTTAAACTACTACCAAAGATAAATTTTGTGAAAATTTGATTAAATACAATATTTAAATTTAATTTAGACTACTACCAAAGATAAATTTTGTCGAAATTTGATTAAATACAATATTTAAATTTAATTCTGTTTGTTCTCTATTCATACTTTTAAGACTTCGAGGTGTTTTGAAAAGTCCAAACTTAGAACCATTCAAAGATTATCGGGCGTTTTAAATAAGTCAAAACTTTAAACATTCATTTCTTAAAAACGATTTGATGAACAAATCAAACCCCAAAGTATTAGACAGAATTATCATAAATGCAGGAGTTAAATGTAAATATAATGATGTAAAATTAAAAAAAAAAATCCTGATTACATCCTCTGAAAAACATTTATACCAAATCTAATCATACCTCTGAACAACACGTGTAACATGTGGGCAAGCGCAAAATACGAGCAAGTTGGTTCAAAGGATATAGGACCGTACTAACTTGTATGGTGTTGTGAGTTGTCATCTAAGTTTTTTTATTTTTATTTTTGATAACTATCCCCATAATTTTTCAGCTAAATCACAATTTTATTTTATATTGTATAAATCTCATCTAAATCACAATTTTATATTGTATAAATCTTGTATAATTGTTTTTTTTTCTCATCTTGGAATATATAATTTTAATCATTGAAATATGAAATTAACCAGATTTTAAACAAATTTTTTCTTAAAAAAGTATATAAAAAAAAAAATAATTTAAATTCATGGTTAGAAGAAAATGTAAAAAAAAAAAAAAGGTTTTGTCTAGCTCTTCTAGAAAATGATTTTTTCTAATCAGGTAATATAAATTTACATGGATTCCCCCGGATGGGGTGTTAATGGGGAACACTTGGTGATCGGAGGAGGACGAAGCACGACAGCGGGGCACGGAACCATGTGACGGGCTCGTGCCACCACCCGCCGCCCTCCTGCGACTTTAATACACGTCTTGTTAATGGAGCGTGCATTAATGCATCTCCTATCCATAGTATTTTCTATGGCGTTGTTTATGGGTTCGTTTCATTGTTTATGCTGGTGCTTTGCGGAGTTCTCCCATCCATGCCCATGGCCGACGCAGGATAGTGCTGGCGGCCCCCCGGAGACTCCCCCTCACCTCTGGTCTTTCGACCGCTGCAACGATCCTCCCATGCCTAACCACAAGCCATGACTGAGAGGGAGGCCACGACGGGGATCTCCCTGGAGACCTCGTCGGCCTCCGGCTCCTCCCTCTGCTCGACCTCCCACTAGTCCCTCACTTCGATTTCCGGCAGAAACGGTGGAGCATGTCCGCAGCCTTGCACTCGTCCCTCGGCCACTTAGCTCGGCCTCGCGCATCTTTCAATCACCACCCCACCCACCTTTCTTGGCTCTTCCAAGAACCTTTGAAGACTAGAACCCTTCGTCCTCACGCAAACAAGGTCATAAGGAGCACTCCACTGCGGATACCGTCCATGGCGAGTAGTTAAAGGACAAGCTGTCCATCCTCTATGGCTTAGTCTTCGAACTTCGCCAGGGGGTGGAGGATTTGCAGTTTCGACTACAACTCAACAATGAGAAGGTAACGCTCTTCCTCCAGCTCCTCTCCTCTATGCATGAGGCTGTTCTTTCAGACACGGGAGGAGCGACCCCCAAGCCCGGACCAAATGATGATACAGTTGACGTCGAAGAGGATACGCGGAGCTCGGATTTGAGGCCGGAACCCGACGCAACCACCCAGGACGAGAATGTTGGGATGCAATGTGCAGAAGAGCTCGGAAGGACGCGGAAGGATAGCGCGACTGTGGCCAGACCTCAGATGCAGGACACCGCGAGGAGCAGCGAGCACATTGACACCACTGCAAAGGTCGAAATGCAATGGGGGGATGGAACAACGATGCTCGAAGAGGAACCTTGGCCTGGGGATCTCCAAGGCACCTGGCCAGGTTACGTGTCAAGCGTCTAGGCTATAGAGGTTGTGTCAGCTGTTTTTAGTTTATGTTGATGTTTATGTAGTCTCAAACTTTACTGTTAGTGGGCATTATGAAACTTTTGAGGACTTTTGATGACTAAGCTGCTGATTCGGCTGGTTTCCCCTCTGTTGGGGCAGTCCAATAAGCATAGCAGAACCACCACTGTACTTGGGATTTCCCTTTTGCCTCTTGAAGGTTTATAATATATTTTACTTCTTACTTAAAAAAAATATATATATAAATTTACATGGATTGAATGTATAAATGGATTCAACATACTTAAAAACCAGTGAGGAACTTGAATTATACAAAAATAATCACTCAAATCTACAAATCTAACAATCTCATTTCAGTTAAATGTCCTTGGAAAAAATCATCATTTCATAGAAAGTTAAAAAAAAAGTTTAGAGTATGTATAAAAGGATTTTGTACTGATAAGAACTACCTAATTTTCTTCCAAATTTTCAGGGTAGTCTGAGTTTAGTTCCATGCATTTCAGAACCTCACCTCATGGGTTTTGTTCCATTTTAAACCAACCCAGATATTCACGACCAGAGCTCTGAATTGGCCGGAAATTTAAAAGTAGGTTAACTCGGGAGCAATCTTCCCTCCCTAGTTCTACTTTTCTCTCAAAAAAATGGACTTGAATCCTGCCAAATTTTTAGGGTAGTTGAGTTTCCCATGGATCAAAATTCCATGCATTTCAGAACCTTACCTCAAGGGTTTTATTCCATTTTTAACCAACAGAGATACTCAGAAAATCGATCATAATTTTAGATTAGCCAAAAATTTGAAAACCAGCGGCCAAAAAATCTACCAAAAAAACAACTAGAAATGGAACATTACTCCCAAACTAACCCACTCCATTCCCTCATGTTCACCAACTTCACTGTACCGTCACTATCACCGTCTACATCTGGGAAAATGGACGGCCCACTTCCAACTCAGAAATTGATCAGCCCAATTCCACTATCAAATTTTGAATGAGGGTTTCGAAAGAAAAAGAGAATATGACTACAAGATAGAGCAGGGTAGACAACGTTCAACGTTTTGAAAAGCAGAACACGAATGTAGGGTAGACACTGTTGATTACGTGTGTTGGGTACCGCAGATTTCATTAGAGTACATAATTTTAAATGCGTAGTATGATTTTCACAACGCCAGCGCGGAGAACGACGTTTCAAACAATCTACCATTATTACTCGCCAATAACCAGCCTCAATTCCGTTTTTGTTACTTATTTATGTACTAGCATAGCCGCAAAGTGGTTGGTGAATCTCTAAAGGTGATGTCAAAGTTTCTTTCTGGACAGCTGAAACGTACATAGAGATAATCAGTTTGTTGTGTAGTATTTAATATTGGGGTTGGTTAAACTTTCTACTTTTGAGTTTTTTGGTCCAAATTCGGCAATGTAAATCTGGATAAAATCTCTATTTTCTGTTGTTTAAATTGCATTTTTGAATGTATAAATGGATTCAACGTATTGAAAAACCCTTGAGGCACTTGGATTATACAAACTTAGCCACTCAAATCTTCATATCCAACCATTCCTCACCTGATTTCGAGCAAACTCAAACCGAAAAAGTCACCAAAAAACTTCCAAAAAATAGAACGTTTAAACAACTGCTTAAATATTATCACAGTTGGTATATATCTGGTTGGATCACTTTAGTATATATGCTGAAATATATTTTATTATGTATATACCACTTTCAACAGCATTGAAGTCCGAACTAGATATTGCTAACCTACATTTATAGAGCAAAATAACAAAAACTGAATTAAAGATAGAAGGATGTAACTGTACAGATTCAGAATCTCAGGTTTAAATCATACAATAATAGAATAGGAGTTTATTTTTAAACTATTGATCCCATCTGCTTTAGTGTTTCTAGAAATGACGCTTGGGAGGTTGTTGAGCCTTCACTTTCTCGATTGATATATTGATATAGATAGAATAGTTGGTTAGTAGAGTTCAAAAGCCAAGAATTAGAGGAGAAAAAGGTCTACAAAGTTGGTAGTTAAATTTTTATAAATTTATATATTAATGTTAAAATTTGATGTTTTTCAATGTAAGTAGTTATGGAAGGTTAAAGTATTATATTTAATTAAATAGATTATTTTAATTTTTAATTTTTTAATTATAAAAATAAATTAAATATATTTTATAATAATTTATTAAAAAATAATTTATTTATAATCAAAAGTTTAATAAAAAAGAGAATGATTTTTTCAACAAAATATTTTAAATAAATATTTAATATTTAAAAAATATATTTTATGTTGGCATATAATAAACTCAATTCTAAATAAATATTTTAAACAAATATCTCATATTTAAAAAAAAATGTTTTATGTTTGCATATAATAAACTCAATTTTAAGCAAAATTCAAAAAACCTAAAACATTTTTTACAATATATAATGGAAGCCTTCTGTAAAGATCGATATCATTTTCTGCAATGCACTGAGTATACTCTCATTTGTGCACATTACGTGTCTGGATCTTCAAAAGGGAAATTTATGGGATTTTGATACAAATATTGTTTTTTGAAATATAGTTTTTTAAATTATGTATTAATCATAATAATAAGAATTAAATTTTTAATTTTTAATTCTATAATATATATTTATAATGGAATTCTTATTTTATCAAACATAATAAAA
>ML788815.1:0-12648 GCA_009831015.1 Picea engelmannii
AGCTCCCATGACACCTTGAAAACTCTGGGACAATTAGAAAATGACACATTCACCACACATTGAGTTACATTAAAATAAAAAATAAAAAATTGTAGAGGTAATACTACCAAATCACAAAGGTTATGCGAAGGGATCACTGAGAATGTTGAGATGATGGTTCCACTAGATTGCAATGAAAAGAAGCCACACAAGATTATTGAGGGAACCATGAGATCGTTGAGTGGATTCATCGAATCAATGCGGAGGATTCTATGCTCGGTTGAAACTAGTTCAAAGGAGAGTTCCATTATATCGTTGTGGTAGCACAATCGTATCTTAGAATTCCTCTTGCTGTCTACATGGTTTAGAGGTGGTCACTTACACTTCCTTGAATTGACAAATTAGTGTGATCATTGTAGAATTCCTTTGAAGTGAAAAGTAGTGACAAACCCTCTTAGTCGAGATCACATGAAGCTTGTGTCAATGTGTTGATGTTTGAGGCAGCATCATGAGACATTCTCCTTGGAGGTTCATATGTGGACTAGTAGGGGGGAATGTAGAATTCATCTTGATGTACCTTATATAGTCAGATGAAGGAACCAATATATTGGTTTCATGAGGAAACATCGATATGTCTTGGGGGACATTGGTTCATTGAGGGAACCTCGATGTGTCCTAGAGATGTTTGAGGAAGCATCATGAGACATTATCCCCGGAGGGTCTTGTGTGGACTAGTAGGGGGGAATGTAGACTTCATCCTGACATGACTTAGATGGCCAGATGAAGGAACCAAGACATTGGTTTCACGAGGAAACCTCGATATGTCTGGTGAGACATTGGTTCCATGAGGGAACCTCGATATGTCTTAGACATTGGTTTCTTGAGGAAACCTCTATATGTCAAATATGGTCCAAGATGACTTAGCTTGATCATCCTTAAGGGAGTGGCCACCCCTTGTAGGATGAGTTAGCTCAAGTCTTGTGTATATCAACTACATCTGTGGCTAGAGACAGATTGAAGTGAGCGAAGATGTTACCTTTGAGGAGGAGGTATCCTTCAAGAGATATATAGGATCTCACATGGAGATTGATAGTGAGAGACAAGAAGAGATGGTTCCTTATCCCGCTCACCCTCCAACATTTTAGAGGGAGACAATTGAGTCTATTGATCTAATTGATCCCATTGATCCTATAGCTCCAGTTGATGTTCCCAAAGATATTATAGTAGGTCGGAAGAGACTTGCATGGGCTTGTCAGACTCTGCAGGAGGCAAAAGGACATGCAACTCCTTGTGGTACCTTTCGAAAGAGAAATATACCTCAGAGATATTTGTTCTATTCTACAACTATGAGCCACATCATTGATTATGAGCCTTCTTGTTATGAGGAGGCATCTAGTCAGCCAGTATGGAGAGATGCCATGATGGAGGAGTATCAGTCCATCATGAAGAATGATGTGTGGGATATTGTTCCAAGACCTAAGGGGAAGTTTGTAGTGACTTCCAAGTGGATCTATGAGATCAAACACATAGCTGATGGAAGCATCGAGAAGCACAAAGAAATATTTGTTTCTAGAGGATTCTCTCAGGTGGAGGGAATAGATTACGAGGAGACATTTTCTCTTGTTGCTCAATACACTTCTATCCAGACGATTATTGCACTTACAACATCCTTGGGTTGGAGACTACATCAGATGGATGTGAAGAAAGCCTTTCTCAATGAAGATATTGAAGAAGAAGTGTACATCGAGCAGCCATATGGTTTTGTGATACATGAGAAGGAGTCTCATGTGTGCAGGTTGAAGAAGGCCCTGTATGGACTCAAGCAAGTACCTCGAGCTTGGTATGTGAGGATTGATGGACACAAGATGAGTTTGGGATTCAAAAAAAGTGTTTTTGATCCCAACCTCTACTACAATACTATTAATGGCAAGTCCTCGATTTTTGTCCTCTACATTGATGATTTATTCCTCACTGGTACAGAGATCCTTATTGTTGAATGCAAGTATGCGTTGGCCTCTGAGTTTGAGATGAAGGACCTTGGTATGATGCATTACTTATTGGGACTAGAGGTGTGGTGAAGAACTAATGAGATCTTCCTGAGTCAGGGTAAGTACACAGTTGAGATATTGAAGAATTTTGGGATGATGAACTGTAATCCCATGGCTACACCAATGGTGAATAATATGAAGAAACTAAGTGTGTCTTCTTCTGATTCTGACGAGATTGATCCAACCCTGTACATAAAATTGATTTGATCATTGATGTATTTGGTTAATACCAGACCAAATATTTTTTATGCAGTGACTGCACTTAGCCATTTTATGAGTCAGTCGAGACAAACACACTAGATTACTGCGAAGCATGTGTTGAGATACCTGCGAGGCACAGTTGGACATGGTTTGAGATATAATTCCAATGTTGACATGCGATTGCAGGGGTATACTGACTTTGATTGGGCAGGGAGCACAGTGGACAAGAAGAGCACCTCTAGGTGTTGCTTCACTTTGGGATCTTCAATGGTTTCCTAGTGTACCAGGAAACAGACTTATGTGGCTTTGAGCACCGTAGAAGCAAAGTAAATTGCATTGAGTGTGGAAGTACGTGAAGTAGTGTGGCTTCGCAACCTCCTTGCAGATTTATTTGGACATGTGTTGGATTCCACCATTATTCATCATGATAACCAAAGTTGTGTGAAGCTCTCAGAGAATCCAGTGTTTCATGACAAATTGAAACATATTGAGATCAAGTACCATTACATCTGAGACATGTTGCAGAGGAAGGCAATACCTTCCTACAGATGAGCAGGTTGTTGATGTTCTTACCAAACCCCTCAAGTACTTTCGTGACAGACTTGGCATGGCAAAGAATGCCTCCCTCATTGAGAGGGAGTGTTGATGTTTACAACTTCTTGAGACATTCTCCAGTTCATACTCTGTGATTGAGTTGAGTTGATCTGTGAGGACACTTATTCGAGAGGGATAAGTTGGTTTGAGCTTATAGCCCAATGTCCCTTGTGGAGAGCACATGAGGACTTGTCAAGGGAGTTGAACTTGACTTCACACACTATGGGGAGTTGACCCTAGTGTTTCTAGAGGGATTAGACTCTAGAAGTCCACATGGGAGTGCCATGTGTGAAAGAACTTTTGCTACAATGTCCCGAGTAAGCATCAGGAGAACCTTCTCCTAGATTGGGCTATAGACCAAGGGAGATAGAATTCATTTATCACAAATGTGTACTTGTGGTAAATGGGCCCATACAAAGTCCTTCCTTGATCATGACAAAGAATAATATGGACTGAACATGATTTCCACATGTCAATTAACATCAGGATGACATTCACTCACAGGGGTGTACCTCTGGTGAACAACCTTGGTGTGGTGTTTGTCCTAGTCAATGTGATTTGACAAGGAATGATATCAGAGAGAGTCAATTGGATAAGAGGGATATCTACAAAAGTAGTTTTCCCTCGGTTCAGGTGGGAGAGAGACATATCCCAAGACTAACAGACAAGTGTCATGAGTTTAGGGTGAACTTTGTATACTTTAGAGACAAGCTTTGGAATGATGAAGAATGTCTCCTTCATTGAGAGGGAGTGTTGATGTTTGGACAACATCTGGTACTTGGGGATGGCCTACATGCTATTGAAGAAGCGGGTTGTCAGGCCCAAGGCTATTGGGAGTAGGAAACGAGGAGCAGGAGTGATAATTTTCAAAAATTTCCAGGAGCAGGAGCAATAATTTTCAAAAATTTTCGGGAGCAGGAGCGTTTTGGGAGAGTTATATATATATATATATATATAACATGAAAAATGTCAAACCAATTGCAAAAACCATGAAAACATAGATATGATATCATTTAACTATTGGATTAGTGATGATCATCAAAGCATCAACCATTTAGTACACATATAATGTCAATCATAAACATTTTTCATCAATAGATTGTAATAGACAACATCAACCATGAAATGAAATAAACTCTAGAGAATCATATTCATTACCAAAGAGTTGTAAGATTCAGTCAATAGTTCAAATTTCAAACTTCAAACTTCAAAGGTAAACTGTCATATAATGTGCATAACTTCATTGTTTACAGAATTAGTCATAATAAAGAGTTAAGACAAAATACTAAGTCCTAGAGACTACTTATAAATAGGAAAACTAAAAAGAGATCTAGTATAATTAGCAAGTACTAATTACTATGCTATCAATTTTCCTCTTGCCACAAGAAGCTTCTAGTTTATTTTCCCATGCTCTTGAGTTTGAAGAAGAGGGGTAGTAGGTGGAACTTGGAAGTGTTCGTGGAACGCAACCAATAGTTGAATGGCCCCCATGTGACAATGGATGCTGTGAAGATAAAGGGAAAATTGATGCATTTGGAACGCTGCTGGTGGATGGGGGTGGCATGTCTCCTCCAGGAATATGATCACCATCACGATCACCTAAAAGTTCTGCTTCCAAGCGCTCTAAAAGCATGGCTCCATCCTGACTAAAATATATTTGGGTATTTATCCTCGATGATTTCTCCTGCTACCTTACAATTAACAACATTATCAATGATGACTTGAATGACATTCTTGTTGGAGAAATTTCTATTTTCAGCACACTAGTTCAGTTGGAGTTAACTGACTAGTTCTATTTTAGATCATCACTATTATGCATGCATGCATTCTGCAATTATGGAATGTTATGTCCTATATATGAGTGTATTCCACTCATTCATTGTATCATATTGATAATCATCTATGTATCAATCATCAACTCATTGGAGTAATGTGAATACATTTTCTCATTCTTCCATATTGAATCTCTCTTCCTTTCTTGATAAGATTTTTTTGTACTTTCTTTAGCTATATCTCTTGTGTAGTTTTGATGAAACATTGACATGGTATTAGAGTTATGTTGCTTGGAGAAAGCTAGAAAAGCCAGAGAATAAGGAAAATCAGAGTTTGGACGAGAAAAATCTGTGATCGTATCTTTCGGCAGTGATTTCTCCCAAAATATTAACTTTATGAGGAAACAACTCGCGAAAGAAGTAAACCGACCCATTCTGCAAGTGGGTTTTCAATCGTTTTGGTGAGATTCCTCACTATTTTCTCATAAAGTAATTTGGAAGATCGCCTCTGAAACTGATACGAATACGTGGTCATACCTTTCTGTAATGATTTCTCCCAAAATATTAGCTTTCTGAGGAAACAACTTGTGAAATAAGTAAATCGACCCATTCTGCAAGTGGGTTTTCAACCGTTTTGGTGAGATTCCTCACTATTTTCTCATAAAGTAAGTTGGAAGATCGCCTCCTGAAATTGATACGAATACCTGGTCGTACCTTTGTGCAATGATTTCTCCCAAAATATTAAATTTTTGAGGAAACAACTCACCTGAGAAGTAAATCGACCCATTCTGCAAGTGGGTTTTCAACCGTTTGGCGAGATTCCTCACCGTTTTCTCAGAAAGTAAGTCGGAAGAACGTCTCCTGAAATTGATACGAATTTTCACTTAAAGTTCCCTTTCTACAGTGATTTCTTAGTTTTTCACTTGCAGATTGAGAGTAAATTTTTAGGGTTCTTAGAAACAGTGGGAGAGATGGATAGGAAACATGTTATACAGTTAAACTTGGTGGTAATCCTCACACCATACAATTATTTTGATTGGAAGCCCAAGGAAAAATTCCAACTCAGAAGGTAATGACTGTACAACTTGACGATGGGGATGTAAACATAACCTACATCAAAAATTGAGAAGATGAGATGGGCGACCCGAAAGGATGAAGCCACATAACTTCTTCTTGAATTGATTTCAACTAATCTATCATTTCATGTTGTTGCATGCAAGAATCCAAACGAGATCTGGACCACCTTGGAAAGTTTGTTTGGAAAAAAGGATGGGATGAGAGGTCATATGCTTGAGGTAGAGTTGAATACTTTGGATCCTAAAAGTTTTGATAATATACAAGATTTATTTACTAATTTTAAATCTTTGATATTGAGCTTAGCAACTTGTGGTATTGATAAGTCTAAACAAGTGGACCAACTTATTCTAACAATCTTGTCCAAGCTAGGACCAAAATATGTTGTCTATGTTTCCACTTTCCATTCAAAAAGGTGTCTCATGGAAACAAATTGGAAGATGCCTACCGTGGATCAATTCATTGATTCTCTCACACATAAGCAGGAAAAAATCATTTAGATGGGCCTAATCAAGGATCCCAAAGCACAGACACTCACCATGCATGATGGAAAATGATCATCCAAACAGAACGAGAAGGAGAAACATAATGAGGAGGGATATTTCAAACCCTTTAACAATTCTTCATGTTCCAAAGACTCTTCAGATTCCAAGAAGAAGAAGAAGGGAAAGTAGGGCACTTACTGCAATAAACTAAATCATGAAGAATCAACATGCATGAAGAAATAAATCGATCTTATGACACATGCATTTCAGCAGAACAACCTTGGAAACTTCATTCTAAAGGGAGTCAAGAAGAAGAAGGAAGAAGATCCTACTCCTAAGAAAGGTAATCATCATTCTCTTGTTGCAATTAATTCCTTATCTGATTCATAGATTATAGATTATGGTGCATACCATCATATGTCAATGAAAGAGGAAGTTCTCTTCTTTGAGTCCATGCTCAAGACCCCCTATTCTCATGGGGGATGATACTCCAATAACACTAGCAAGAGAGGGAAGACTAGAACTCCATAATGGCAGTTTTGAGAATGTTTTACATGTTCCAAATATTTCTATGAATCCTCTCCCAGTTTATCAAATCACTCAGAAAGGTAAAAATGTTGAATTTACATCAGATTTAGTTTCAGTAATTGACATGCATAAAAATTCCATCATTGCAATTGGTGAGGTGGATCACAAGTTAAGGTTGTATAAATTCACTAAGTTTTTTTATGATGACTCCTCTTTTATACTTACACATAAGGAGAGTACTTTGCATGCACCTCCAGTGAAACATGCATATACTCTTGTGATTCCTTCAGTTTTAGACTTCAAAGATGATTCCATACACTCAGATTCTGTACATGGAAATAAACAGGTAGTACAACCAAATAAGAAGCCAATGTTGAAGCTTCAATGGATGCTCAAGAAGGCACAGTTCACACTTTAGGCAATAGGTATCCTTACAGAGAATCCATTGGATTTGAGGAGGACTCGATCTCAGCATGAGGATATTTCTCATGTAGTTTTAGCTTCAGAACCGACGATTCCCATGCATTTCTATATGGTTCAATCTATTGATCCGCAGACATACAATAAGGTTGTGAGAAAAACATTATGGAAAGAAACCATGCAAAAGAAGTATGAACCACTCCTAAAGAATCAGACTTGGCATCTGGTTCCACTTCCGCTAGAAAATAATATTTTTAGGTGCAGATGGGTCCATAGGATTAAGAGGTACAAGGTGCGACAAGTTGCCAAAGGACTTCATCAGATCCATAAATATTTCTACATCTTTACGAAGACTTTCAATGAGAAGAAGTTTTAGACTTTGTGGGATCGTCTTGCAGTGAAGAACACAATTGCGTAGCAGCTGCCATTTTCTTCTTTTGATGCACTGTCTTTTGAGGGGGGGTTTTGTTCCCACGTGGTTTTCCTTCTTTAATCATTTTTATTTAGTGTTTATTAGTTGCATTGTACATGAGTACATAATATGGCCTAGTAGTTGGGAGTCATTGTTTACTCCATAGTGATGTTCAAGGGGTGTTGGAGAAATTTTTATTTTCGGCACACTAGTTTAGTGGGAGTTAATTGACTAGTTCTATTTTAGAATTTCTATTTTAGATCATCACTATTATGTTATTATGCATGCATGCATTCTACTATTATGGAATTTTATTTTCTATATATGAGTGTATTCCACTCATTCATTGTATCATATCATCATCTATGTATCAATCATCAACTAATTGGATTAGTGTGTATATTTTCTCATTCTTCCATATTGAATCTCCCTTTCTTTATAATCTTTGTTTGTACTTTCTTTAGTTAGATCTCCTGTGCAAATTTTGATGAAACATTGACAATTCTAGGGCCCAATATTTTGAATGGTTTTATTCAAGCCATCTGCAATATTAATACATGTCTTATAGCGATTTGAGTAGTCATGGGATGAAAGGAAGACCGCACCAATAGAAAACACTACACAAATATTTATCGATGGATTTCCTTTCATATTTTTCCAACCATAAGATACAATTGATGCCTGATGTCGGTTCCAATCATTTGTAAATTTTCCTAGAGCACCTTGGATTTTGGCTCTTTCCTTGTCAAGTCCCAAGGTTCTATCTTTGTGATGCCTGGGGCTCTTGTATCCTTTATGGGCACCATTGATGACTTGTACCATTTCATTCAAATATGGTGAGTAAAGAACATTGAATGGTATACCACAAGCATAGAGAAACCTGAAATTTTTTGCATCCACATCATCTCTACAACCTTTGTCAAGGAAATCTGAGTGTTTTACACCTTGAAGACAAAGGTGAGAATGCTCTAGAATGGGGGGATGAAGATCGATCAATGAACATTCTTTCTCCACTCTCAAGTTCAACCTTTAGTATTTTGTATTTGTTTTGTGCTGCCTCTTCTTCCCTTTTATATATGAGTCTTTCTTCAGGTGGCACACTCAGACAGGTTTTGGCTCCTATACTCTTATCTTCATCCTAGTACATAGTTCCACACAAATGATTTCTCACACAGGTATATGAACCTGTGTATTCTGTATGACAATGGTGGCATATAAATTTTGTGGTTCCACCCCCTTTCCATCCCCCAAGCCTTGTGACATACTTCCATAGAGGTGTGTACTTCTCTTTGGATTTTTGGGGATCATGATCATCACTATCATTTTCATTGTCTTCATCCCCTTCCATTCCTTCCTTGTATCCTTGGTATGCTTTTTCCACTTCTATTTTTTGTCACTATCATGGTTATTTTGACGTGAACTTCCCACCACCACCATCAAAATAAAAAATGGAACCAAAATGACATACCACATTGACATCATCATCATGATTGTTGAACCTTGATAATAACTTGCTCTGCGCAATAGAATGATGGAGGAGAAATGGGAAAGAGTAGGAAAAGAAAAAAATCAAATATTCAACATAGCATAATATACCGGTTTACAACACATGGATTTTTTTTTAAACAAGAAACAAGAATGGGCTAGAGAGCCTACCTCTTTAGCTCTCAAATGGTGGTTGAATATGACTATGGTAGCATTCAATCTTCCTTTCAATCTCTGACAATTGGAATCCTTCAATATTTATTCCAAGCTCTCCAATCTCCCTATGGAAGCCTTCAATATTCCTTTCAAGCTCTCAAATATCTTCTCATTCTCCTTCAATCTCCCTTCAATCCCCTCAAGAACTAGCAAGAACCCTCTCAAAACCCTCCTAGAAAGCATGAGTGAAATGAGAAATAGAATGAGAGAAAAATGGAGTGAGTGAGTGTTTTAATCCATTAGAAACCCCAACCGTACCTTTTCCTTTCTTATGGAACCTTGTCTTGGTTCCCACTCACTCCCAAAACCAAAAAAGAATGCCCTCTCTTGCCTCATGCCCGTGGATTATAGGGGAGTGCTCAAGGAGAAGTTTTTTAAGGGAGGGAGTGCTCAGAGAGCGAATGCTCCTTGAGTAAGGAATGTTCACTCCCTATGTTAGGAAGTGTTAGCACCTTGACTCGAGGGGTGTGCTTCCAGAATGATCCCTTTGGGAGCGCACTTCGGGAATGAGGGCGACGGGGGGGGCTCTCCCTTGCAACATAGGGATTGAGGACCGTAAGCATTCTCTCCATGTGAGATATATGTTGGGAATTATTTTCCCAAGGTTCCTAGTTGTAGCTATAGGGATCTGATGGGACAATCTCTATGCACAACACAAGAATGGTTGCATGTGTAGTTGTAATTATGAGTTCATTCCATCATTATAACTGTTATCTGTCAATTATTTTCCAGTAGTAATTGTAATGGGATCTAGCATGAGGCCCGAGAGGTCATGTGTGTTGAGGAACAATTGACGTGCCCAACACTATGTCAGTTGTGCACGTAGGATTGTTAGGATATAACTGTCATGGATGGCACAAGATAGGTTGTGTGTGCTAGTAATCAATGGCCACATGAGAAACAAGGTCGAATATCTGCGCATTTGGTCTCAATGAGTTGCTTTCATAGAAGAAATATTGGGTATCAAAGAAGAGAAATAACATGGCGCGGTCTAACTTGGGATTGGGCACATTATCTTGTGGTTTTGAGTAGATTTTTGGGACGACTGGTAATAAGGAATGTTACAAAGTGGTATCAGAAGTCAAAATTTTGTGCAAGGGAAAAGTATCAATGTGGTGGGACCAATTTGTGCAAGTCCAACACATTGATGAGAGAAAGGTTACTTGGAGGGAGCTCAAGAGGTATTTCAAAAGGAATACTTAACCAAACGTTACCACGGTAAGAAAATGAAGGAGTTCTTCAAACTCAAGCTTGGGAGCATGACCATAAATGAGTATGAGAGGAGATTTCTAGAGATACTAAAATATGTTGTTTTCATCAAGCATGAACAGGTTAATATTCAGAGGTACTTAAGTGGGCTACCATCGTTTATTAGTGATAAGATACAATATGATGATCCCAAGACACTAGAGGAAACCATAAAGAGGTCCAAGTGTCTATATGATCAACATAGAGGAAAACCCACTTACCAAAAGGCTTGGGAAGACAAGAAGAAAGGAAAGATGGAGCAGAGGAAGAACGGGACCAAGCCACCATTCTTCAAAAATAATTTTCAAGGACAACCAACTTCCAAGGATCCCAGAATGACTGAAGCAATGGGGAAAAGACCAAGGAAGCAACCCATGAAGTATTGGGGTTGTGAGAGAGATCACATGTACATAGATTGTCCTCATAGAGGTGAAAAAGTGAGGATTGTTCACTATGTACAACAAACTGATACAATGGAGGACATGGGCATAAATGTACCTAGGATCTACACAACCCTAGATAAAAAAAAAGTTGAGTTTCAATCATGTATGATTGAAGTAGAAGGTAAGATCAACAACCAACCCATCACTATTTTAATTGATTCGGGAGCTAGTCATAATTATCTAGATCCTAAGATGGTGGAAAGTTTCATTTTCCAAAAAGAAAGCTTGGGAAACTTTGGTTGGTGCAGCTAGTTATAGGAGTAGAAAATTAATGAGATGGTTAAGGCATATCTAATGGACATGAATGGACTACTCACAAGAGCATATTTGAGTATCATACCTTTGGGATCATATGATTTCCAAATTGGTATGAATTGGCTAGACGTGCATCATGTTGTCCTAGAATGCCATAATAAGGATTTTACTTGCTTGGATGAAGAAGGGAACTTGAAAACAATATAACGTATTCCAAGGGTTGTAATTATTAGAGAAGTTTCATCCTTGCAGCTGAAGAAAATATTCAGGAAAGGATGTCAAGTATTTGCAACACACATTGAGGAGGAACCTAAGGATAGAGTGCCACAGATTGAATACTATGCAATTCTAAAGGAGTTTGAATATGTATTTAAGGAAATACTGGGGTTTCCACCCAAAATAGATATTGATTTCTCAATCAATCTAATTCTTGAAGCAACCCCAATATCCAAGACTCCTTATATGATGAGTACACCATAACTGAAAGAATTGTAAATGCAACTTGAAGAGTTTTTGAAGAAGGGGTATATATGCCTGAGAGTGTCACCTTGGGGTACCCTAGTATTATTTGTGAAGAAAATGGATGGAACGTTGAGACTATGCATGGACTTCAGGCTACTAAATAAGGTAACAATGAAGAAAAAGTATCCTTTGCCAAGGATAGGTGATCTCTTTGACTAGTTGAAAGATGCAAAAATATTCTCTAAGATTGACCTCAGATTAGGTTATCATCAGGTAAGAATCAAAGAAGAAGACATAAAAAATAAAACCTTTGGAATGAGGTATGACCATTATGAGTTTACAATAGTGCCATTTGGGTTGTCAAATGCACCAAATGTCTTCATGTGTTTAATGAATGGTATATTCAGAGAATACTTAGATAAGTTTGTCATTGTATTTTTGGATGACATACTTATTTACTCAAAATCTAAAGAACATGAAGAACACTTGAGGATGGTGCTACAAGTATTGATAGAGCATCAACTATATGCAAAGTCGAGCAAGTGTGCATTCTACCATAGGAAGATTCATTACTTGGGTCATATCATTTAGAGGAAGAGATATTTGTGGACCCGGAGAAGATAAAAGCCATTGAAGGATGGCCAACACCAAGGAATTTCGCAGAGGTGAGATATTTTATGGGACTTGCAGGGTACTACAAAAAGTTTATTGAATGCTTCTCAAAGATTGCATGCCCAATCACATCCTTGCAAAAGAAAGGTGTGAAATTTGAGTGGAATTTTGATTGTAAAAGGGGTTTCCAACACTTGAAGAGTTTGTTGACAAGTGCACCAATTTTGAGAATTGTTGATCCTAATGAAGACTTCGTTGTGTGCATTGATGCATGCAAGGAAGGGCTTGGTGGAGTCCTTAGTCAGAATGGGCATGTAGTGTGCTACAAATCAGGGAATTAAAAGAGCATGAAAGGAAATATACTACTCATGATTTGGAATTGGCAACCATAGTGCATGCCTTGAAGATGTGGAC
>ML788815.1:46334-58582 GCA_009831015.1 Picea engelmannii
ATAGATGTTTTGCCAATGCTGGTTTCCGGTCTCCGGCAGCATTTTTGACGTTTCAGACTGTTGACCATGTAAACTCTGTTACAGGTTTTTGATAATATATGACAGCAGGATCTCCCCCTTTTTTATTTAAAAAAAAAAAAAAATTAATACATCAATACATTAATGTATTATTCTATCAATGTATTAATACATTATTAATATTTTTTTTAATTAACTTGTTACATTAATACATAACATTATACATTAACACATTGATACTTTAATTTATACATTGTATTAATGTATTACTTAATCAATACATTAATACTTTAATAAATTAATTTATTTACATATTAATACATTAATTAATAGATTATTAATATTTTATTTCATTTATGTAATATCACATTAATGTACTTTTGCATTACTAATGTATTACTTTATAAGAATTAATTTAGTAATAACTCAATACAATGCATTAAAGTAATATTTAAACTTAATTACTAATACATTAATAAAGATAAAATACTAATAATTAATTTAATATAGTATAAAGTGTAAATTTAATGTATTAATATTTTCTTAATATATTATTAGCTTATTAATATATTTTCGATGTATTACTTTATTAATGTAGCAAATTGTGTTAATGCATTAATGATTATTGTATTAATTTAATTAATTTATAGATGAATATTATATTAATGAATTGATACTTTCAAGTAAAAATGTAATATATTAATGTTCTGTATTTATATAATAATATTATAAATTAATTTTAATGTATTTTTACTTTATTATTATATTAATTGTTTAACCCTATATTATTTAATATTGTATTAAGATATTTATTAATTTCATTAATACATTATATATATTTTTTGTTTGTTAATTTGTGCGGGATCTGTTGGCTACGCGATTAACCTGTGGCTTGAGAAAACCCGGGGATCGCACCCGGCCTGAGCCACACCAACCCTTAACATGGTTGGATTTTTTGTCCCCGCAGGTTTCGAACCGGTGACTTTAACATCATGGAGTGGCTTAACAACACACTCTGTCACCAACTGTCCTACACCTCAGGGACTTCATTAATACATTATATTATACATTAATGTATAAATATTTTAATTTATACATTGCATTAATTAAATCATGTAATTTACATTATTATTAATGAGTTAATATATTACATCCATAAAATAAGTTACTTCATTAATGTTTTAATATTTTAATTTATAAATTACATTAATTTTTTAATATTTCTATTTACTATATTACTATATTGTACATTAATTTATATATCATTAATATATTATTTAATTAATATAATAATACTTTAATTTATTAATGCATTATCCCATCAATATTTTAATACATTGTTAATATTTTATTACTTTATTAATGTTTTAATACTTTATAAATATATATAAATGTTTTATTATATTAATATATTAATATCTTAATATAATACATTAATATATTTAATTAATATATAAATAATTTTTTATTGTATCAATACTTTAATATAATACATTAATGTATTATAAAATAAATGTGTTTTTACTTTATTCAAATTTTTTTATTATTATATTTTTATTTTATTAACTTATTATTAAATTAATATTTTATTAATATATTAATGTATGTATAGTTTAATAATGTATTAATTAATTAATTAATACAATATATTATTAAGATTATTATTAATTAACTTGTTACATTATAATACATCACATTTTACAATAATGTATTGATACTTTAATTAATCAATATATTAATACTTAAATATGTTTACTTATTAATACATTAATTAATATATTATTAATATATTAATTCATTTGTATAATATCACATTAATCTATTTATACACTATTAATGTATTTTTCATTACTAATGTATTACCTTATAATTAATTTAGTAATGTATTTATATTTTATTTATTTAAATATACTATTAATGTATTTTTTCATTACTAATGTATTACTTTATAATTATTTTGATGATTTATTTAAATTTTATTAATTTTTTAATAATATACTAATGTATTAATATTTTAGAGAAAAATGTTTTCCTTTATAAATATATTTACTTACTTAATTAATTAATTAACTAATTAATTAATATGTTACATTATTTTTTTATTATTATTTTAATAATATCTTTACTTTATTATATTTAGTGTATTATTTTATTTGTAATTAATGTATTATTTTGTTAATCAATTTATACTTTACAATATATATTAATGTAATGTATTAATACTTATGAATATACATTACATTAATGTAAAAATTAATTATTTTATTAATTATGTAAGAATATATTAATAGTTGTTCTTTAGAGAGGTCGATCATCAACTAGCAACAACCACTTTATAAAAGTGATTGATATACGCCGATCGACGTCATTAATTTAAAAAGGTTAAAAATGGCGTTGATCGGCGTATATCAACCACTTTTATAAAGTGATTGTTGCTAGTTGTTATAAGTCTCAACCTACAACTGAGTTTCCTATTGTAGTAGTGGGGATCAAATGCTTTGGTGATCGTTGGTGGTGAATACTCTTGCTATTGAGAAAAAGGGGAGGAAAAATTCAAATTCAAGTCAGCCCACCAGTCGGAGTTGATATCTCTATCTCTATCTCTTCTCATCTCTCAGAAATTCTCTTCACACATGATTCACTAGACCTCATAGTTATACATATTCTGCACATGATTCAACATATGTCACATAATATCTCAGGTGACCTTGCAAAAGATTCAAACAGGTACATTCCAGTAAATGTTATGGTAATGACCTTTTGTTTCTATTCTTATTGTTATATAGTTCCTTGGTTTCTATAATTATTTATGAAATGTTATGAAGAAAGGTTCTCAAAGCTTCCTCTACAGAAAATAAATCCGTGCTAACAATTTATACTTATTCTATTTAGCAAATTTTCATTCTCATATGAAAAGAATAGTTTATTTTAACCTGTCAATGTAGAAGGGTTAAAATGAAGTTAACCCTTCATATTGAAATATAACCCTTCTTGTCAAATTTGATCCCTGGACTATAACATCCATATAAATAGACCAACATCTGCAACAACAATTTGGAGAGTCATCTCACTCCTCTGTATTCCCATAGGGAGTCAAGCACATGATATAGAGTACAAGGCACTGAAAGAAAAGTAAGACCCTCCAAATTGTTGTTACAAATGATGCTCTATTTTTATGGATGCTATAGGAAGCCCCATAGGGAATAAGCACTTGAAGCAGAGAACGAAGAATAGTATGACTCACAAAATTGTTGTTGCAGATGCTGCTTTATTTTTTTTTATGTATGTTATAGGAAGTCCCAGAAGGAAACAACAACCTAAAGCACAAAGCAGAGAATGGGAATGAGGACTTCGATAAGCGAAAAATAACAGATCAGTGAGAGGGATCTAAGCGGAGGATCAATGTTGAAAGTTGTTTTCTCACTCTTCTAGTTAAATTAAATTATTTTTTGTTATAAAAGTTTATGTTTTTCATTAAATATTTTATCTAATATTATATTTCCATAATAAAGTTTTGTTTAAAAATGTACTTTTCAACCATTAAATTATATATTAAAATTGAAAAAAAACTAATATTTTATTTCATATTATAGATATTGTTTTTACACAACTTTTATTATGCAGAAACAGTGAACACCTACGTTTCAATAATGTTTTAACTTACATTGAAAATGAAGTGAAAGAGTATAAAAAAAACATGTTCAAAGGTTGGCATTTTTCAGTTGTTTTAAACGTAATTCTTAAAATCAAAGGTTGGCCTTTAATTTTTCTTTTACTTTGTGATCTTTACCCACTGGAAACTTCAGTAATCCCGACATGCGAAGTAGCGATGAACATTATACTCCTAAGCCACTACTTTTTAATCGATTAAATGAAGTTTTCACTTTTTGTACCTCGGGATATCACGCTTCGGGAATTACAAGTCACATGGTTTACAAGCCCTGATGCGCGAAGTCGCGAAAAGGTTTTAAAAGCCTACCTCAGGTTAAAGCCGGGAGTAAAGTTCCTTAAACCCTAGTCAAGTGCTATCGGGGTTTCGCGTCTCGGTGTTCTCTCTCTCCAAAAGCCTTACCGTCATAACTCCGATAGGCGAAATTGCGAGACATTTGCACAAGTTACCCGGGTTAGTGTCAGGGGTGAATAGTTTTTAACCATAGTTAAACTTTGTCGGGATTTCGCGACTCGGCATACGCTCTTACAAGAAACTATACCTTCGTAGCCCCGAGTCGCAAAGTCACGATATTAATTAAACATGATTAATTAAACACTTAATCCAAATTACGTTTTTTCTTAACTAGATCGCGTCATCGCAATCTCAGGTTTTAGGGGCTCAAAAGGTAGGAGTGAAATCTCCCGATACGGAAAACCCCGAAAGGGTGATTAAAGTTTAAAGAAAACCTAATTAAAGAAGCTAAGCCAGATTAATCAGTGCATTAATACAAATATTAACACACACTGTCTACAGGATAAATTTAAATGTTTTGTGCCAACTTGTGTCACGACCCGTCAAAATTTATGGCATTTATTTGAAATGAGTTTTAGTGACAGGTAAAGATATTGTTTTTATTGTTAAAATATTTCTCTAAAAACGATTTGACCGTTCTATTCATAAGGACGTCGGGGTTTTAAATGGTTGAAATATAGAGTTCTTTCTCTCATTGTTTCAAGTTTCATTTCTATCTTGCGCAAAGAAGTTTTTCTCATCAGGATACTTTCTGTATGTATACACATTTTTACTATAGGAGAGCTAAGTCAGAGTCCTCTATCATGGCCCAACGAAAAGTGTCCAAGGCGATTGCTGAGAGTTCAGGGAAAGGCTCAAATAATGTTTCTAATACTTCACCTCAAAGTATTGATTCTATTAGAACCTGGTCATACGTCTCCGAGGTTCTGCAGTCCGAATTAGTGAAATGTTCAGACGATTCTAGTAATAATGAGAGGGACGACTTGGCCACCAAATACAAGATCTTCGTTCAAGAAGAAATGCATAAGATAGCGTCCAGGCCACGACTCCTTCCCTACTATGATATGATTTGATGGCCACTAGATCATGTAGATATCCTGACCAGAACTATTATCAGTGAGCAGAAGGTGACCATTGGGACCTTTAGACTAGAACATTTGCAGGCGATGTACCAATTGTCACCCACACCAAAATTCTCACACAATGCCAAATTTCTTGAAGGATTTAAGAGGAAGGAATGCGAGCAATATGATAGAAACTTGTCTGATCTGATCAAGGATTGGGTCTCGCACCCCACAAAGTTCAGGGCGGATGGTAATGGATTTTATTCAATCTCTTCTTTGGAACCGTAATTCAAATACATAGCAATGATGACCTATAGATTGTATGGGAGGGAGGACACCACACATTTCTTTCTCCCGTGGGTGCCTCTGATTCATATAGTCGTTGAAGGTTGTTCCTTCAACTGGGCCAAATTGTTGTCATACAGTCTAACCAATCAGATTACAGAATATCGGATGCAGAGGGAGAATGGGAAGGCCACTTCATTCTTTATGTCCGCATACATCATAGACGTCATTTGTTTCATGACACCTTTTCCCCTAATGACCTGGAGCTGGAATCCATCTGATGTTGAGCCTATCCATGTCTACCATTCAAAAATTTGGGAGGATAAGGCCACAAACTTCATATACGAGATTTTCAATTGGGTAATGGTGTCGATGCATGTTGGCATCTTCGGTAATCCACCGCCCAGGATTTCAGATAGCATCGCGGCCAACTTGAGCAGCGTGGCTAACTGGTACGTAGAGGCAGAATTTTCATACATCAAGGTTTTTGGCGCCTCTGTTCCTCCATATGCTCTACCATTATTTATACCAGATAGGCTAGTTTGTCACGAAATCACTAGGCAAACCATGATTAGTGGCATAAGCAAAGAGCTTAAAGGATTTTCAAAAAAGGTATGTCCACCCTTCCCCATTCATTTGAATACCTATTCTTTATTAGATTTTGGACACGCAAAGGCCAAGGAAACAACCTTGGAAGATATTAAATTCGTCCACATTGAGTTCAAGAAACACGACCCACATAGGGTCGTGAGTAATCACATGGCTAGTTGTGGCCTTAAAAGATATGAACATGAGAATTCACCTCATGATGATATTTTTCAAGGCACGAGATCCTATGCAAAGGTCTTGAGTCGGGTACAAGCCCTGTTGCCTGAAGAGATAGCCAATTTTTTCAAATTCCAGGAACATCGACGGAGCTGCCTTCCCCCAGTCTTACAGGGTAAGAACTCGACGAACACATATGTATAGCAAACGGAAGCCAAGGGCTCCAAAGATTCAACACCTGACCAAGAAGAACACCAGGAAAAGAAGAAGCAAACTGGGGGCCCGAAATAGGAAGTCGTCACCCCCAACCCTCCAAGAAAGCCAACCTCGGTTGTTACTCTGGGGAAATCATCCAAGCAGATAAAAAATCCCATTGTTTTTGTTACTCCCCTACAATCCACAAAGGGGATCCCAGATGCAGGATGGATTTTCGACGAAGAACTATCGCTCATAACTGTGGAAGAGTTGCCTCCAAACGAATTTTTCTTCGATAAGAAGAGAAAGGCCATTGTGAAGCAAGAGATTTATCAAGAAGCAAGCACGGTAGCCAAGAAATTTAAAATCTTAGCCGATGGAAAAGCCATGAAGAAGCAAGAATTTGCAACTCAGATAACAGGGACATTGGGGGATTTTTCTATAGCCAACCAATATTCTGTCGAGTCCCTAAAAGATCAGTTGAAGCAGAAAAAACGCTTGATCAAAAATTTGGAGGCTAAACTGGCTACAGCAGAGGCAACTGCCAGAGATCAGGCGAATACATGTATAGAGCAAGCTAGAGAAGCTGATCAAAATGAAATCGAGTGGCTCAAAATAGATCTCGAACAAACACAACATGTGGCCTAGAACAACCAATCATAGATAAGCCAACAAGAAGAATTGATAGAGAAGCTATAGGCCAAATTAAATTTTGCTGAAAGCCAGGTGATAGATATCAGGATATTTCAATCCCAAGCCATAGAAATCTGAAAAAGAGTATCGGCAGCTCAACAAGATTTACTTGCTAAGGTGGAAAATATTCAAAACAACTGCCAACTCATTGATCAAGTACTGGAAAACATCTCTTTCAAAGAAAAAGAAGCTAGGGTGGCTCGGGTCTCTTTCCAAGAGGCTATTATAGCTACGAAAAAAAGGGAAACCGAAAGTAGTTCCAGGTTTTCCATCACAGAGCAGACCCGAGGTAATATCTTGTTGAAGGAATGGGAGCGTAACATATCAGAGAGCAGAGAGCGAGCTAAAGAGGTAAGAAACTTTTGTGAAGAAACTCTTGGGGTGATAGATGAAAGTTTGTTGGGTCTTGATAGTGAAAGCAACACCAGGACACTGGGCCAAGTGGATATAGCCAAGCACCTACTCAACATCAAAGAGAAGGAGGAAAGAGAGTAGGTTGAAATAACACAGGTAACCGAGACAGATATAGTCCAAGTGGATAAGTGGATAATAAAGCCAAGTGTATTGTTATGTTTTATCACCACTAAAGACCGAAAAATAGGAAGAAGGTTGCCCAAATTAGCAAAGGATTGTTACACCTTCGAGGAAAACAACCAAGCGGAACCTTCCAGGTTGATAACACAGTTGGTGGAGAAGTGCGTCGCTTGCACACAGCAGGTGAAGGGGCATTTTTCGGGTACCAAATAATGACAAGTGTCTGCCTATTCTATTTTTAGAACTCGAAGAGAAAAGAAAGGAAGGTGCTCCATTTTCCCGAAAGAAGGATAGAGACAAAGAATTGAAATGTTTAATATTCTTTTTTGTAACCGAAAACCTCTAGAATGATTGAGATTCTAGCGTATAGAAATTTGTATAAATATGCACTTTGAAGAAAGAACCAACATTGGACCTTTTTTGGTCGATTATAATAGAGACTCTCTCTTTTTTGAAAATTAATACAAAGCAATCCGAAGACTCTTGATTCCGTCAAGACTGTGTTATGAGTTTGTTTCCTCTATGTTTTCATATTCAATTTCATTTCGCACATATATGTCTAATGAATGTGTCACTGCAATTTAGTAAAACCTCTACTGTGGTGATTAATTTTTAGTCGTCTATATCGTTTACATCTTTTCCTCTGTATCGGCTATTAGCAGGTACAATACCTATGAACAATTTATATTTTCATATTTTATGCTTCGTCATATTTCTTCTCATCTTTTTCTTCTTCTATTTACAGGGCAAGATTCTCCCTTGATAGGAGCCTCGCATTATAGACAACTTAATGTTTTTCTCACATTTCACACACACAATTTATTTAACAAATAAATTAGTTATGGGAAAAGGCCTTTTGTTTGCATTTTATCTTTAACATTAGATTAAAAAGTTATCTTTTATACGATCAAATTGAGACAACATCTAAAACCTCAAACTCTCCTTTAATTTTCCTGTTCCTCTATGACTATCCCCATTGTAAGATAGCCTAATATTGAAACCAACTTATCGGACCAAACACATTTCGCTTTGAAACTTTTAGATTACATACTTAAAACAACCACCACCCAGGTAGAACTTGAACGTTCATGGGCCGTGATTGAACAGGATATAAACATCCAGGAACAGTTGGAAGCAAGACAACGAAAACCTGGAAATCAACCTTAGCTTCCTTTCCCGAAGGTTGATTCTTCCCCCCTTTTTTATCCTTTAATCACTTTCGGATGCCTAGACACTGTACTTTCTAAGCCTTAAGTACGGACTCTGGAACAACAATGAACATGGCTCTTCTGATTTTGAATACGACCCTTGGAATAATAGAGGGTTGTGAAAGCTTTAACATTGAAGTTCAAACATTATCCAGAAGATAGAGAACTGGAACAAACACTTTGGTTTTAAGCCATTGCATTATGTTTTACTTCTTAAAAGAATGGATCTGTCTTAGAAATGCAAAGAGAATAGAGAATAAATGAAAAATAGTGTATTAATGTGTATGTGGCTAACATTGAGACCTCCACTCTCTTATCGCAACTTGTTAATGAGCATATTTGGCATTGAAATTTGGAAATGCTTATTGCAACTTGTTGATGAGAAACTTGGAATTTGGAAATGTTTATTGCAACTTGTTAATGAGCACCTTTGGCATTCAAATTCAGAAATGTTTATTGAAACTTGTCAATAAGCACCTTTGGCATTGTCGATGAGAAACTTGGAATTTGGAAATGCTTATTGCAACTTGTTAATGAGCACCTTTGGCATTGGAATTCGGAAATGTTTATTGAAATTTGTTAATAAACACCTTTGGCATTGTCAATGAGAAACTTGGAATTTGGAAATGCTTATTGCAACTTGTTAATGAGCACCTTTGGCATTGGAATTTGAAAATGTTTATTGAAACTTGTTAATAAGAATCTTTGGCATTGGAATTTGGAAAAGCTTATTGCAACTTGTTAATGAGCACCTTTGGCATTGGAATTCTGAAATGTTTATTGAAACTTGTTAATGAACACCTTTGGCATTGGAATTTGGAAATGCTCATTGCCACATATATCCACATGTATCCCATAGCAATTCACAACTCAAAGAAGAATGGTAAAATCAACCATTTAAATGATATTTAAAAAAAAATGATGCCAAGTTGGAAATGTCATTTTTTCTACTTTTTTTAAATAGAAGAATCAATGCCAAAATTGAAAAGTCACTAATTTAGTGGTTCTTTTTGTTTGTTAAGGGAATAATCGCTAAGAGCTACATAATATAATACCTTGTGTAATAGTATAATATTGGTACATGGTATAATTTTATAATGTTATATAAAGTACATTTATTAATATCATATAATCTTCATTATCATAATGAAAAATTGTTGAGAGCTACATATTATAATACTGATACATATTATAGTGTTATGTAATAGTATGGAAGAAAAGTTGGCCCAATTAGGTGACTTGAAGCACTATAAATAGAGAGCTGTAGAGATCATTTGGACACACTCACTCTCATGATTTCATAAGGACTAGTGGTGCGCATGACTGGAGGAGAGATGCAGCTGTTGCAGTGGTGACTTGGTATTTGGCTTATGGTCTTGGTTTCTCTACTTGGTGCACTATATTTGGAGAGAGGTACGTTATCTTGGTTGGCTATCTTTTCTAGTGTTTTCTTCCAGAATTATTCTAGCTGTCAAGGTTAAGGTGCTTGAGGGTGGTATTGTGCCTATGGTTGGGTGACAATATAGTGATATCGTCTAAGGTGAAAATGAGAACACCTATTATTTTAACAGGTTATGGGCCCACACTATCTTCGGACAGTCTAACCACTGGAAGGTATATTGTGAGAATTTTCTACGGTTGCAGTTGCAATTGTAGTTTTGCTGCAACAATGAAACCCTAACCCTCTTGTTGAGGCACCTTAAGTGAAGTGCTTGACCTAATTCCTAGATATCCTAGTGTGCCCTAGCCTAGTGCACTCCCTGGTACTCTCAACAAGCCAAGGCATCAAGTTTGGGTTTTTGGTCAAAGTCAAAGGTTGACCAAGTTAAAGTCAAAGTCAACACAACCATAAATTACTCTATGAAGTAAGAAAACAATTTATAAGGGGTTTCAAACTTCATAGCATGGAAGACAAGGATTGACCTTATCCTTTCTAAGAATAAAGTTCTAGATATCGTGAAAGGCAATATCATGGAACCACAATTTGAAGCAGGAAAAAAGAAGGAACCTCAAAACGTTGTAGCACTGGAGAAGTTCAAGGATAATGACATTAATGTTATGAGTATCATAGTGGACTCTGTAAAGGATCACTTGATACCCTACATTTCTCATATTGACTCATCCAAGATGATGTATGATGCCCTAACTAAAATTTTCTCAGTCATAAATATTGGACAAGTGATGAGTCTGAAGAATGAACTTCGTGACACAAAGATGACAAAGGATGACACCATAGCTTCATACTTTGTGAATATTTCTCAATTGAAAGATCAATTACAAGCTATTGGAGAAGACATCCCATAAAAGGAAGTTGTGAACATATAAGCACTCAATGGTCTTTCTAGATCATGGGATGCATTTGATGAAAGCATGAATACAAGGAAAGAGTTACCAACGTTAGAAGAAATTTGGACCTCTTGTGCACAAGAAGAAATAAGGTTAAACTCCAAGGGAAAACCTCGGAAGGAAGAAGATGCTCAAGCCTTTGCAACAAAGTTCAAAATACATGGAGGTAAGAAAAGATTTGATTCATGAAAGAAGTTAAAGAAAGATATGTCAAAGGTACAATGCTTGAATGCCATGATTATAACCTGTTATCGCGCAGTTTGTAGTAAGGATAAAAGGCTAGAGAAGAAAGGGCAATTTGGCATAACTGGAACCAATCCCACCCAATGTCACCTCAATGGGATGGTTATTTCTATTTAGGGTGGTAAGGCCCAGGGAAGACATCCCCGGTGACCTGGGGTTTTGAGAAGGCAAAGGATTATAAGGCAAAGATAAGTTTTCCCCTCACAAGTCACCACCGAGAAGATAGTCCATCTAACAACCAATAACAAAGTATAACCAAGAAAAATAGATGCACTTGCCTAAGACAAAGAAACAAGAAAACTGATATATATGCAAGATGCTTACTTGGTTAGTACTTCATATAAATCAATGACTATCTGATACACATATAAGAAATTGGATAATAAATATTGACGAAGTCAATGTTTATAAAATAACAATGATAAATATGTCACTTCTTCAATAAATGCTAAAACAATATGGCATTCAATGTAACAAATCAACACTTTATTCAATTAATGCCTTTAAACCACCATTCAATTGCTTATAAGGAAAACGTTGGTTGCACAAATGATATTATAGCTAGAGATGATGATAGCAGTAGGTTAGTTAGTTTCTAAGCTAGGGTTAGTAGTTAGGGTTTGATTCAAAGTTTTGAGAGTTGTTTTGATCAAGTTCACTCAAGACAAGATGTTAAGCCCTAATATTGGCTCATTAACCCTTAATTGGGGCATATTAGATTAGTAATGTTATTTTATTTATGTCGGCTTGTTCATTAACCCTTAATTGAGGCATATTAGATTAGTAATGTTATTTTATTTATGTCAGGTTTAGGCCATTAGTTGTAATTATACCTCCTAGTCTCCTATATATACCAAGGAGACATTTTCATTTTGAATCATCTGGTACTTGAACATTTAAGTGGGGTAAAAGGAGGTTGCCCCCTCGAAGAGG
>ML788815.1:63619-102090 GCA_009831015.1 Picea engelmannii
TATACAGAAGCATCCAGAGTTACTCAAGCGTTGCGGACAACACTTGTCTCAAGGGGAGGGGCATGTTAAGCCCTAATATTGGCTCATTAACCCTTAATTGGGGCATATTAGATTAGTAATGTTATTTTATTTATGTCGGCTTGTTCATTAACCCTTAATTGGGGCATATTAGATTAGTAATGTTATTTTATTTATGTCGGCTTTAGGCCATTAGTTGTAATTATACCTCCTAGTCTCCTATATATACCAAGGAGACATTTTCATTTTGAATCATCTGGTACTTGAACATTTAAGTGGGGTAAAAGGAGGTTGCGCCTCGAAGAGGCTTATTATCTAAAATTATATCTTTTTCAAGGCGTTGAGTACTTTTTATGAGGTTTTTCTATGCTATATTGATATTTGGTTCTTAACACAAGAGGTCTTAGATCAGTTCTTTAGGGTTAATGGAGTCAAAAGTAGAGGACACAGGAGCTAAGTATCAAAAAGATAGTACGACTAAGGACTAGAAGGTGAATCTTTGAGGAGTTTCTAGGGCAAGGCCTCGAATTCAAAACCCTAAGGGAGAGAGTCTCACCTTGGTGTAGGGGAACTATGTCTTGGTGCTCTCTCCTCCTTCCTTAACTCAATGGCAATGACAGCTAGCTGAGAAAATAGCATAAAACCAAGACAAGAGGGTTTAGAAGGAAATGTGTTGCTACATCAAGGCCTCACCAGAAAACCCTAGGGGAAAAACGACTCTCAAGGTGTAGGGGAACTAGGCCTCGGGATGTCTTCTCGTTCTTAGCTCAAGAAAGGAAATGGATAACAAAATGAAGATAAAAGAAGAGTGTAGCTATGACTAGGCTCTCCCCTCTTCAAACAATGGATGAAAAAATCTCTTAATGGGGACATGAGACAAGGTACAATGATGTGTGCTTGTCACCTAGGGTTTATTCAACAAATTTATAACACCATATGCAAGAAATAACAATACAACCATTCAATCAAGAACTTTTGTAGAAATTCACTTACATATCACCAAGAAAAGCATAACAAACCTTAGTTGTAACACCTTCCACCAAGAGAAATGCCAAAATATGCCAAGAAAGTATTCCTTCAACAAGTGCACCTCACAATTTCAGCCAAACAACCCAAGTCTAGCGCAAATTTCAGACCTCACTAATGAGTGGGTGTGAGATGATGAAAAAATGAAGGTGAAAATCCTTCATTTATACAATACCATGACCTAATTTTACATTTTAGGTCATGAAAAAGGATGACAAGGCCAAAATACTAATATCATACTATTTTACATTAAATGTTCAAAATTAAAATCTAATCAAGATAAAGAGAGATGTCATACCCCTTTCAGGGAGATGTTAGCCCCTTCTAGGGAAAATGGAGCATCCTGGAGAAAAACCTTAGCCCTCCTTGGGCTTCTCCAAGCTGCCACACATGCTAACACTGCCAAATCTGCCTCCCAAGATGTCCATAAGGCTGGATGATTTCATGATCATCATGGGTGATTTCCTAGACCTTCCAAGGCCAACGCTCCTCTGAAAAGGGCCAATTACCCTAGGTCAAGCTCTACCAAGGTGCCTCTGGTGGAACATCCTCCTCTTCTATGGTACAAATCCCTTGATCCATATCTTTCCTATCTCTAACCCTTGATGGGGTCTCAACATCCACTTGGTGGGATCTTCAACCCCATGGAGGTTCAAAATGATCATCTCCCCATGTGTACCGGTCCAAATGGTACCTGTCTGTCAGGTATGATCTACACATCAACAACTACATCCTCCATTGTCTCATTAGTCACATGGATCATAGCAATGTCAATCACATCTCATCATCAATATCATTAAACACGTGCATAAAATCCTTAATACATTAGTCAAAAGCTCAAAGACATTACACAAACTTGCAATACAAGTTTGGAGAGAAAGACAAGGCATCCTATTGGGATAGTGTCCACTGGAAGAGGAAAGTTTCCAGAAGAGACCTCATCCAAGCCATGTAAGTGGGTGACGTGGTCAAGGGATGTCCAAGTAGGTGGGTACAATGGGGGCAGAGGATGAAAAGTTTTACCTATGGGTACTTTTGTAGAAGGTGAGATGTACCTGTCCTAGATGCAATTTTTCCAAGCCCATCCATGCCTTTTATTCTTTATTATTTTATTATTTTATTCTTTATTTCCTTTTTTCTTCAAGAGATAATTAGGGGACACTGCCTTGGAGTGGTGACTAGTGGTGACAACATCATCCACAACTACTTTCACATAAATGAGAAGGTTGGCTCGTGATGAGACCCCCTTTCCCTTGGCCATGCAACCAAGAGTCATTACCCTGGTGTGGTAACCAGCTGGTGGTAATGTCTTACTTCTAGGTACCCATGGACCTAATAGGTTGGCTCGTGATGAGACCCCCTATCCTTTGACCAGGTCTTGTTTTATTATTTTTTCGGGTCCTTCTTGTTTCTTGCTAAGAAGCCTTTTATTTCTTTCTCGGGGATCCCTGGGTGAAGCATCTTGACATTTTATTCTTAGGCTTTTATCTCTTACCATATTTCTTTTACCTTCTGGGACTTTATCCCCTTACTCCCATGAGGTAAGGTGCAATCCTGTAAATAGGTCAACCCATTACCCAGACAAGTGGAATGGGATAGGTGAGTGGGAAGCAATATGAAAAAGTGGTGTTGTGAAGGGAGCGGATGATGGCTTTTCAGAAATCCCCCCCAGTGGAAAACATAAACCTAAGGACACAGTCTTAATAGGGCATCCTTTCAATCCCCCTAGACATGGTCAAGTGGGCAAGTGCAAGATCCAAGCATTTGTTAGAAACAAAATAAATCAAATGCACATATTCAAGGGTTTTGATGATCAAAGTGACACATACCATGATACCTAGACTAATTACCTCATGGAGCAAAAACCATCTCTCACACAAGACCAAGCCGATGGTGATGGATGTTGTTGCTGCTGACAAGATAAAGGTGTTGAAAGAAAGAAAAGGTGGTCTCTCCAGGGCCATGCTAAAGTCAATCCTGCTCTCGGTACTCCATATCTAGGACTTGTGGGGCCTCGAGACATGATCTCCTATTTATCCCTAAAAGTGGGGGATAACATCTGGCTCCAAATCAGGGACATGTGCTCATTGTAGAGTGCATGAGTACCTCAACATCTTTGGGATAACCTGTTTACCTACTCGATCTCAATAGAAACATCAGTAACCAATTGGGGTGGTAATACCACCCCAACATATATAAATATATATAACACTGAAATAAGACAATCAATAATGTAGATGTGAAAACAAACTAACATGCAATGCAAATGGTATAATACACGAATGAAAGAATGACTACTTACTTACATGCACTTACCTGTCATGCCACTGGTGGATAGTAACGCTTGATGTGTAAAGCATTTACTGGAAGCCTCAAGGCCTCTCCCTCCATGGTGCCTAGGTTGAAAGAGTTCATACCTAAATGACTCATGATTTTATAAGGACCTGTCCATAAACTATCATTATTTTTGTGCATGCTTGGTTTCTCCTTTCTCTTATCCCACAGTAGTATGATATCTCCCTCAGTGAAGTTTATTTCCTTTTCTTTGTGATCAAAAGTATTCTTTATCTTCTCCTGGTTTCTTCCCATCTGGCCAAGGGAATTGCTTCTAGATTCATCTAACTCTATCAGTTGGTTCATTTTCCTTTGGATTGCTTCTTGATCTGTAGCATACTGTTGAGCAAAACGAAGGATGGGAATTTGGAGGTTCACATGAAGTTTTGCTTCTAGTCCATACACCAACTCAAAAGGAGTCTTTCCTGTCGAGGTATTTGTTGTTATTCGATTTTCCCATAAGGCATACTTAATTTTGCTATCCCAAGATTTCTTATTCTCCCCCATGACCTTTTTGATAATATTCATAATGTTTTTGTTGCTGCACTCTGCTAATTTATTCCCTTGTGGATAGAAATTGGAGGAATGGGATAGGAAAATGCCATATTTGAAACAAAATTCAACTAGTGCATGTGAGCTAAAATCTTTGGCATTATCTGTAGTAATTTTGGAAGGGACGTCGAACCTAGTTATGATCCAGTCTTCCAAAAAGTTCATGACTACTTCCTCGGTGTCTTTCTTTGTGGGGATGGACTTGACCCATCTAGTAAAATAATATGTAGTCGTTATGATCCACCGATATCCATTGCTTGAATTATCCTTAAACTCCCCAATTAAATCTAAACCCCATTGATGAAAAGGTGCTTCCACTATCACAGGTTTTAGGGGTTGTGCTGGGATCTTTGGTTTACTAGAAAAGTATTGGCAGGGATGGCAAGATTGGACATGTTGGTGAGTATCAGAAAAGAGTGTTCACTAATAATATTCAGCCCTCAGGATCTTGTGGGCAGTAGTATGAGTTGTGAAATGTCCTCCACAGTATCCGGAGTGTAACTCCTCAATAATTTATTTGCTTCTTCTTGGTTAACACATCTAAGGAGAACACCATCAGGCTTTTTCCAACCAAGGCCATCTTCAATCAGAAAGTATTTCATAGCCTTCAATCTCAAAGCCCTTATTTTGTAATCAACTAGGTGATCAGGGAAAGATAAGTTATTAGGGTAATAAACAATATCAGAGTACCACTCATCATGCTCTAGTTCATTGACCACCACATTTATCTATTCACTCTCCCCCATTTGTATAGCTTCTTGGTTGCTCTCGGTTAGCATCTGGGCCAAACCTTGTCCCTTTATTATTTTGGTGGGTTTTATTTATAAGTCAAACTCTTGGATTTTGGAAACCCACTTTCCCCTAGTACCCATGTAGTCTTATTGTGATAAAACATCTTTTATGGCCGGGTATGGGACATAAGACTTAATTTTATTGTAGCCAATGTAGTTTCTAAAGTGCTTAAGGGAATTCACCAAGGCATATGCTTGCTTCTCAGTAATTGAGTAGTTCAATTCTGAGTCTCTAAGAACTTTTCTCATAAAATCTACATGGTGTTCATAATCAACAACGTCTTTTTGCATTAAAACACCCACTATGGTGTTCTAGGAGGCGAACAAGAATATTATGAAATCTCGTGAATAATCAGGGTTGATTAAGATGGGGGCTTGGGAGATAACATCCTTTATATCCTCAAAAGACTTGATAGATTCATCATCCCATCTAAAGGCAATGTCCCTTTTTAGCAAGTTTCTCATGGGTTTTATCCTCTCGGCAAAGTTTGGGACAAATCTTCGAATGAAGTTGATCTTTCCGAAAAAAGATTGTAAGGAATTTTTGTTGATTGGAGGATGGACATATTTTATTGATTGTACCCTTTTAGGGTCTATAGAGACTCCCCATTTTGAAGCCATGTGACCCAAAAGTTTTCCCTCATCAATCCCAAAAACAGACTTCTTGGGATTTAGCGAGATACCATACTTCCTACATCACTCAAACAATCTTGAGGTGTGAAAGGTGGTCTTTCCTATCCTTTGATACAACCGTGAGATCATCCTGGTAAATCTCTATGATATTTTGTATAAGATTCCTAAAGGAAAATTCCATTACTCTCTGGAAGGTAGCACCAACGTTCATAAGACCAAATGACATTCTTAAGTACATAAAGGTTCCCCATGGAGTAGTAAATGTTGTTTTAAGCTGGTCTTCCCTTTTGAGCAAGACTTGGTTGTATCCGAAAAACCCATCTAACATGGAGATCATCCCTGCCCCTGTAACCCTTTGAAGAAAATGTTCTATGTTTGGGAGTGGGTAGTTTTCCTTCAAATACAATTGTTTAAGGTTGCGGAAATCAACACACAAGCGTATTTCACCGGTCTTTTTTTGGACCACCACCAAATTTGACATCCAAGAGGAATATCTGATGGGAGCTATGATACCAACATCAACCATATTTTGAAGCTCCTTATGTATTTGGCTTGCTAACTTTGGATTGATATGCCTTAGATTTTGTCAGAAAGGTTTGGATATTTCCACCAGGGGTATGGCGTGTTGGATGACATCTCCCCTATATTCCTTTAACTCATTGTAATTCTAAGTGAAAGTATCTCTGAATTCTCTTGTGAGGGATAGGATTTCAGCCCTTTCCTTTTTGGTAGTTCCCTTCCCTATTTTGACCATCCTTGGATCGATTTCAGTACCGATATTAAATTCTAAGGATTCATCTGCTTGTTTGTTAGGCTTCTTTCTTCTGAAGACATCATGTCTGTCAAAGAGATTTTCCAAAGGGATACACCCTTTAGGCAGGGTGTTATTTTGAAGGTTTATGACCTCCAAATTCATGGAGTCAACAAGAAATTTACTTGGGAATTGGTGAACTCTTTATTGTTCTCCATAAACCTGATGATCTGGTCATTGTCTTCAAAGACTTGCCAATATTCCAAATTGTCGGGGATGGAAGGTCTAAAAAGGACCTCCATTCTACAAAGGTCTCGGAGTGGACCATCACAAGGTTGCAAGGTAGAGGCGGAGACAGCTAAACCATAAACCACGTGGTTTTATTTTCAGGGAATGGCTTCTATTGACACTACTTTGAAGGATTTTGAAAGAGATTGTGCAAGGTCACGATACTTTTTTAACCTCTTATTTTTGGTAGAAAAATTTTCCAACACTTGTGACACTATGAGATCCGAGTCCCCTTTTATCCTTAAGTATTCGATACCTTTATCAACCACCATGTTGAGACCTAGGATCAATGCCTCATATTCAGCAATGTTGTTTGTGCATTGATACTCCAGCCTATAGGAGTAGTAGAAGGTTTCGTTTGAAGGTGTTTTTAGGACAATTCCAACTCTTGCACCAGAACTTGAATGTGATCCATCAAATTCTAGAGTCCAAATTCCCTCAGGTGTTTTGATAGTATCATCCCCATAACTTCCTCCTTAGATGAACCAACTGTTGATATCATTTTTAATACATAGGAGTTGGTCACTTGGTTCATCACAGGTTTCGACAAGGAATCCTACAAGAAGTTCTCTGTAGAGGGTGAATAATCCTCCTTCTGGGTGAGAAATGATTACCTTGGATTCCTAGTCTTGGAAACTCCCAGCTAGGTGTTTTATAAGGTCTTTGTGAAAACTAAGACCCCAATTTCTCAAATAAACTACCACCATCACATCTATATCAAAAGGGGTGCTTAGGCAAGATTCAAAGGAAACGTTTAGGTTTTTTATAATTCCCTTTACAAAACCCCTTTTGGTGTTCGGTTGTGAAAGGTCAAGGCCCAATTGATGCATGACTACCTCAGTCATAAAGTTGGTTGTTGTGTTTGGGTGAAAGATGCAATTGTGGAGGAGGGAGTCATTGATTCAAAGAGTAGTGTATAAAGGTGTGGCCTCACCATTCTTTGATCCAAAATGGTCTACTTGGTGGGCAAAAAGAGGTGCTTCTTCACAAAGGTCATCTTTATATATTTGTGGTGAGGAAGCTTCAATATCTGTACCATGTGGGAAAAGATTCTGAACATTTTCTACTTCCGTGGGTGGTTTTGAAAGAGGAACATTTTGTAAATTATATGAGAACTACTCCATTTCCTCTTGGGAACCATGGGTTTTACTTCAAATACTTGTGGAATTTTAGGTTCAACAGTGTCTTCATCACTAGATTTCCATGGGCTGCTATTGTGTGAAAGTTCAACCTGATGGATGTAGTCTTCGAACTCAAGGTTCTTTTCAATTTGGCAGGTGAAGTCTTGTGCCTCCTCCAAGGTTGAGGGTGACTTATCCTTGAGGGTAAACTACAAGATTCCCTCAAATGAGTTCAAGTAGTGATGGAGGATAGCTTCCTCTGAGTTCAGGTTAGGTCAGATATTTTTTAGGAGAAGGTTGAATCTATCATTAAAATCCCCAATGATTTCACTGGAACCTTTACAAAGATCGGTGTATTGAGATTTTAAGGGTTCTGTGTGTTCATGATTGCAACACCTTATTTTAAAAGCTCTTTCCAATTCCTCGGGAGCTTTTATGCCTCCTTTTGGGTAAGAATCAATCCAAGTCTTGGCCTTCCCAATAAGAGAGCTTGAAAAAAGTCTCATAAAGATGGCAAGGTGCTCTTGACCGGTTTGATGGAACTCAAAATTTTCACAAAATTGGGTCCAATATGAGTTGCCAGAAGAGACCCCCTCTCTTAAGAATCTTGGTAGCAAAGACTTGCCACCTTTGGGTAGGTCATGTAATCCACCTTGAATATTAGTTAAGTCAAAACATAGGAAGGTTTCTTGGCAAGACCATTTGGGTGGAACTACAATAGGAGCAGGGTTTAGAGGGGTGCCAATCACCATAGTAGATAGAGTTAAATACTAACGCTCGCTACAGGTCGTCATCAGTGGAGTTGCCAGATAATTTTCTTGAAACTATCAAAGAAGAAAGGGAAAACACCCTTAGTGGATTCACCAGGTAAGATTGTAAGATAAATACTCTAGAGGCAAGGCTTACTGAAAAATGTCATCTTGAGGAGAATTTGACTCAGTATTCCCCGACAACGGCGCCAAAATGTTATCGCGCAGTTTGTAGCAAGGATAAAAGGCTAGAGAAGAAAGGGGAAACTGGCATAATTGGAATCAATCCCACCCAATGTCACCTCAATGGGATGGTTCCTTCTATTTAGGGTGGTAAGGCCTAGGGGAGACGTCCCCGATGACCTGGGTGTTACACATTATTTTGGTCATTCTGATGATGTCTCTATAGTGTTGTATTCAAGCTCCCACAAGGACTTCTTCCCTCAGAAAAATGAATGTTGTCTTCTTCCAAAAAACACATTTTTTAAGATGAGTTCACAGGCTGCCTATGCTATAGGGTGTGAGAATCCATCATTCTCGTAGACCACCCACATTTAGGGTGCGAACTGTTCGCAGTATGCTCCATAGATAGGGTGAAAACATGTTTTTAAGCTTGGAAATAAGAAGAGGTCACAAAGGTTCTAGAAGGGGATCTTCTAGAAAATGAGTTGGCATTCACATGGTTGGCATCCTACTGACTTCTCAGATTTGGTGGGATCATCCTCATCCATGTAACCATCCCTCCTTATCCTATATATTGAAAGGTTTCTCATGGAAAAGGTTAAGCAAGATTGGATGAACAATTGGTGAAAGAATTGTGTGAAGAACCTTGCTTGGACAGAATCTTGAAAAGTCTATTTGACCTACCAAGTTGTATTGGATCTTCTTCATGCAAATACATAGTGAGTGTGTGTGTTGGAACAAAGGGTCACTGAAAGGAAGCTTGTGACATCAAGGTGTTCAGGTTGTATCTTCTACTTTCATTCAATATAGTACAACAACATGTCCCATTCCCATAAAATCACTCTTATTTTATTGTGTAACTCCTTGATCATATGCATAGGTTGACATTGAATATACTTTGCTATCTTCACTTTGGTTGGTTTGTGTTGTCTTAGACCTGATTTCACAAGAGCACCGGAGTGAAACGGAATCAACAGAGACCTAAGGAAGCGATATAAAGGTATGCCACTCATTCCTTCTTAGTAGTAGATTCAATGATTACAACTTAGGGAAATAGTCGTGCCCTATCCTGTTTTGTTCTAGATCCAGGTGGATCTAGAGAGATCTGTTAGTGTCCGCACCTACTAATTCATTCGATAACAAAATTGGCGACTCCACTAGGGATACAATCCATTTTTTGTGGTTTTTTCTTGGCCATTTTCTCTTAACCTACCATTTTTTCATTCTCATCAATCTCTGAATCTTGAGGAGACCCTTACAGACCCCTTGGGTCCAGAAGTTCCCTCAGAAGTTTTTTCTTATTTCCAAATTTTTCTTGATTACAGACCTTCTCACACTGCACCCTTCTGTAGCCTGTGAGAACCACTAAAGTTCGCACCCTGCTGTTCAGTTCAGTGTGAACATCTCGCATTCTGCTTGTGTCTAGCCTGCAAGAATCCTTGATTCTCGCACTGTACCCCACTACTAGCCTGCGAACCCACTTGCAAAAATTTTGGATTAAGTCTTTTGTGTCCTCAAATGCCCAGATTTGTTTGTGTGTCTAGGAGGAACTTCTCTGGCCAGTGATTGAATGTTTCTTGACTTCAAATCTCATGAATGATTAGTTTCTAGAAATCAAAATCTCTTCTTGATCATGTTTTCTCAATTTTTACCTCTTGACCTTTTCACAACAAGGGTATAATCTTCGGTTTTGAAATCTGAGTGCTTGCTGGGTTGAGAGACTTTGATTGGATTTAAAAATTGAGGTTAATTGTCCTTTTCAATTGCTTATTATTGGGAAAATTGTTACCTATGTGCATTTGAAGAGACTGGTCTTGTTAGTTTGTTATTTTTTTGTCTTCATTGAAAGATCGATTTGGGGTGTTTGTTGTGTATTTATTTTTCGTTGGTTTCTTACTTTTTCTTAGTTCCATCCCTGTTGCTTGGTTTATAATAAAAATTAAAGACATTTTATTTTTTTAAGCAACTTGTTATTCGAAAATATTGGCATTCAAGTATTGAAAGAGAATGAATAGGGAATTTGCATTGTTTGTGGTTGTTTGATATTACATTTCAGAGAAGATCATACATTGTAATTCACATTGTTCCATAAAACTCCCCTCTCCCTCCTATAAATAGGATTCATCGAACAAGAATTTGCCTCATTCATTCGTATTTATGAATTGTTGGGTCAGAGTCTCAAACAACATCGGTTTCATTTCCATCTCGTTTTGAGTAACAATAGCCTTTAATAATATTGCGCAATTTTAAAATTCAACTAGTAACTTTTTCTAGGGCTCTTGTACACCAACATTAGCTAGGCTAGAGCTTTGGAATAGACAATGAGACACACTCTCCAAAGCAAAAAACACACAATAGCATCTTGTGATAAGGAGTGTCAAATTCCATTTGCATCATTTTGTCATGGGAAGCCCTTCTCACACAAGGGTCAAACCTGAGGTTGCATCGAGATTGATAGAGTTACTCACCCTGCTTTGTTGATATCAGTGTAGAGATTGCACGTATTACGGGGGTCACTTGAAGGTATATCCACAATGATGAGTGGAAACCTCTCAAGATGATTTCGGGCTAGATACCCTGCCTTTGCGTGTGGATCGGATTGTTGATTGTTCCCCCAGGCATTATTTTTGTTGGTGTTAACCTTAGTAGCCTATCTTCTTAAGGTCTTACACAAGGTGACTGTGAAGGGGTAAGTCTTCATGGTACCTGGAATCGACATTGGCTAGACTCACTAGAGCTCCTTGAAGGGTATACCCATGATTATGTGTGAGAGCTTGCACCAAGGTGTAAGTCTGTTAAGTAGGTTGTCAATGTAACTTTTCCACTCTAGCCCAGACCCTTCTTGTCTCATCGCTGTGACATTGGATTTCATCACCAACTAGTGACTTCGGAATTGGAAGGTTTTGTTTGCTTGGTTTTTCTTCCTATATTTTACTAGCGCGTGCGGTTTGTTTACCCAAGTTGGCCATAGAATTTCTTTCGTAAGATTCTAACTTGATCACAATTGACCCTCCATGTTGTTCACGTAGAATGCAAGGCCTACCCCCAGAAGATCTAGAAGGTTCTCAACCCTTTCCTACCAACTCACTAGGGGGATCTCCTCAACAGAGTGAAGTCCAAGATGTTTCCATTCCACAAGTGGAAAGAACTAACTCTTTAGAACGGTTCCAAATTACCAATTCTTGAGAGGACTTCTGACTTCCTACCAAATCTAAGAGACATATTGTTCGAGTGAATTCTTCTGGAGATCTAGTTGTTTAGTCTTCTGGATCACCAACCGGACCTTTCATAGGACCTAAGGGTCAAGATCCTTTTTGGACTACTGGAATTTTTAGATAGGATCTCTTTGGCTCAGGAGAAGGCATTGATATCACTGTCACACCCGAGCTACCCATAACATCTGATCTAGACGTAGTACCTTTTACCACTACCTATTATTTCCCTGGTACGGACACTTAGCTAGCCGACCACATCTTGACTCTCCCTCTACAAAAAGTCCATCATACAATGGTCCCAGATACTACAAATCCTCACACCGGGATTACTATAGCTAGTCAAGCCCCCATTGGCACACCGCTTTCTCCCAGATTCACCCCAACACATCCACCCAGATATCATGCATTGAATGCTTCTATTCCTGCTCCTACACAAATTACATCCGGGACTCCTGGTGGTTCCACTCCTTCTTGGCACTATCTTCCCGGTTTCATTCTGACACTTCCTCCACCCCCTTTCAGAGGACCTCTTCCGTCCTCTATCAGAGGCACTGATCCTAGTGGCACTATCCTGTCTTTCACACATAATTACCAGATTCCTGTTCGTGGAAAATTTTACCAAGGAGGACAAACTCAACCCCCTCTTGCAGGAAAAATCCCAATTGGGACACAACCCCCAATCGGAGGGAAACCCCCACCGACCCCACCTTATGGACAAAACATACCTCCATCCTTGGCCCAATATTGGAATTTTCTTATACAACATAATCTTCAATTGACTGGGGGGTAACAGCCTCAAGCTAACCCCGTCATACCCCCTAGTACAGTCGAACCATATCCAGGCATGTCTAATACTATTTGGGTCTCAAACACTCAACCCCATGCCCCTGTTCAAGGGTACAACCCTACGAATTACTTGCCTCCACACCAACAACCGAATCTACGTGGATCTTCACATTATATGGAGACTGCTTATGGTCCCACTGGTTTATCGATGGGACTGCCTCCCCAAAGTCACCAGTACCCGCATGTGAATAGAGAGTTACCTTTCTTAGCCACCCTGGACCTCCCGGATCTATTGAGGATTTTAAATGATCTGATCCATCACTCTCCTCAATGGCCCGCCATACCGCCCAAACTACCATCCGACATCCCTAAATTCTATGGTAAACCAAGAGAGGACCTGAACAACCATGTAATGACTTTTCACCTTTGGTGCTCATCCAACTCCTTGATGGATGACTCTATTCGTTTACACCTTTTTTAGAGAATCCTCACAGGTTCCGCCGCAAAGTGGTATATAGAATTACTATGAGGCTTCTTCACCGACTTCAACACCCTCTCTATGGCTTTCCTCACCCACTACCAGTTATCAATTTGCTACGAAACGGGGCCCGAGATTTTGAGCTCTTTCAAACAAACCAAAGCCACTCATATCTCTGATCACATTCATGAGTGGCAAAGGAGACGACGTCTCATCAAAATCGAACTTCCTGATCAGTTGCTGGCAGAATGGTTCATGAAATCATTTGTGAACGACATTTCTCATGACATCGCCATGGGTGGAGTTGTCACCAAAGAATAGGAAATCAGTCGTTCCCAATACCTAGACCTTGTTTACTCACAAACGGGTACTCTTTACGACTTACTCCCTGATGCGCCTCGTCCTTCTACTTCTGCAACTTCAACTACTCCTGCTGCTTCTCATGCAGCTGACGGGGTGATTGGCACTTTCCATGCCCAACCTCATTCTTTCCAAACCTCTAGCAACAACCCCAAACTGATTTCTTCTAGTGTTCAAAATGCTTTGTTTCCTACCCCTCCAACCGGCAAGAATTATGAGGTAAATTCTATTCAATCTACCCCCGCTAGCAAAAACAAATCTAGAAAAGGAAAGGGTAAGAACAAGGAGGATAAAAATAATTCACAAACTAAGAAAACCATAACACCACCTGTTGACGATAGGGATAAGCGCAAACCCCGATACCCTTGTCTTGTCTGTGGTGATGATCACTACACTAAGGATTGTCCACGATGAGCCGAGGTTACTAAGTTCCTTCAAGGGACCACAAAACCCCCCACTCCGGCCATGTTGTCACAACCCTTCCCTTCTCAACAACAAGCCCAATTGGTCATTCATGACCAACCTTCCCCCTCCAATACATCCTATGTCTTAATGTGTACATGAGATTCAAAGAAGAATGACATCACACTTACCACTCGAGCCAAAGATTATTCTTGCTCCAAAGAGAAGGTTGATGCGATACCTCCTTCATTGGTCCAACCATCTCCCACGACTCCACCTACCAACAGTTCTCTTCATCTCAAACGAATGAGCCTAGATACAGTTCTTTGCCCTCCTCCAAAGGGTGTTGTTCAAAAATCGGCTTTCAATCCCCATGAATGTGCTGCCCAAAACTATAGTATTGTTGAAGATCTAGCCCAAGCATCATCCGTGATGTCAGCCCTTGAAGTCCTTCAGATTTGTCCTATACAACGGAAGGAACCGTTGAAAGCTATTGGTGGAATCAACTCTATGGATATTAATTTAATAATTTTTGACTTGGAAGATCACATTCCAAGGTTACCCCCTCAACTCACCTTCCAAATACAAGTTATTGTCTCCAACAAAAAGATTTGTAGAACAGTTATTGATGAGGGTGCCTCGACTTGTGTCATGTCTATTACCTGCTGGAAATCCATCGGCTCTCCTCCTTTGACTGAATCCCACAACATGCTCAAAGACTTCAATGGCTCTGGTTTTAAGCCTTACGGTGTTCTCCCTTCGTTGCCTATTATGTTAGAAGGAAAAATGGTCCAAGTTGAAGTGGAGGTCTTTGACGCTCCTCTTGATTACAACCTTCTACTTGGTCGTAGCTGGATTGATTCCATGCATGCAGTTGTGTCGACTCTTTTCCATGTCATGCATTTCCCACATCAAGGAAAAGTAGTTACCGTCGACCAATTGGCCTTCTTTCACTCCGATGCACATACCGGCAACGTACTGTTCATTGCGAACCCCCCCGGATACGAGAACATCGGTGTGGGTATTCTTAAAGATTCCTCGTTAATGGGTACTTTCCCCATCCCACCACTCGATGTTCTACATCTGTTTGTCACCTCGATCAACATGATCTCCACCTCTATTCACAGAACCCCTACGTCTTATGACCCATGGATGGTACCCAACCCCGACGATCATCTTCGTTATGGTGATGAAATGCCTTTGAGTCCGGTCGAATCCGCTTATCAAGCCATTCAATCGGCAACCCCTTCTACCCCCTCTCTTGGTGATTTATCTCAAGATCCATTCTGCGTCATTTTTTCCAAAGATGAGATGATTATTTCTATTATGTCCATGGAAGACACCCCATGTGATGATGGACATCATCATTCCATCATCTTCTTGGAACAACACACCATTGAGGGTTACCAACGGATCTTGACCCCGTCGACCGTTGTCGTCATTTCTACCATTCCCGAGTCTACACACGATGTGTTTTACGAAGGTAACTTAAGTAATATCTCACCCACCATCCCCCTCGACATATCCATAAAACCTGGAATTTTAAAAAATGTGCATATCAGAGCTTCATGTTCCCATGACGAAGTTGTCACTTACAAGTTTCTTTTCCAAGAATTTCGTGACATCTTCGCCTGGAGCTATGAAGAAATGTCAGGTATTGACCCTAACATTATGATACATGAGATTAATACATACCCAGACACTAAACCCATCCGGTAATGACTTCATCCGGCCCACCCACGTAAAGCGACCGCTATCAAGCTTGAAGTTGAAAAAATTCTCAAAGCTGGCTTTATTTACCCTATGGCTGTAACTGACTGGGTTTCCAATCTTGTCTCGATCAACAATAAACAAGGCACAATTCGTGTGTGCGTTGATTATAGGGACATTAACAAAGCTTGTCCTAAAGACAACTTTCCTACCCCCTTCATTGACCAGATCGTCGACGATTGTGCTGGAAGTGAAATCTTCTCTCTGATGGATGGCTTCTATGGATATAATCAAATCAATATCATTCTCATAGACCAACACAAGACCACTTTTATTTGTCCTTGGGGCACTTTCGCCTATCGGAAACTTCCATTCGGTTTACAGAATGCCGGCACAACTTTTCAACGTGCTATGTCTTACACCTTCCATGATATAAATCACATTGTGAAACCATATCTCAATGACTTCCCACTCATTCCATGTGCTATGTAGATCATCCAATGCACCTCCACGCCATTTTCCTTTGATGTCGGTTTTACCATATATGCTTGAATCCCCACAAATGTGTTTTTTGCGTAGAATCCGACCAACTTCTAGGCTTTGTTGTGTCATGTCAAGGGATCAGGGTAGATCCTTTGAAGGTCGAGGCAATTCTCAATCTCCCTCCTCCTTCCTCACTTCGCCAGTTACAAAGTTTGCAAGGGAAGGAAAACTTTCTCCGTCGTTTCATCCCAAACTATGCTGAGCTAACTCTTGGATTTACGTGACTTCTCAAAAAAGGCTTTAAGTTCATATGGGATACCACTGCCAACAAATATTTTGAAGCTTTGAAACTGTCTTTGACACGTACCCCACTACTCTTCCCACCTGATTACAGTCGAGATTATTTCCTTTACCTCGCAGCTTCAGACTATACCATCACTATGGTTCTTGTCCAGGAGGATGATTCTCATGAAGAACATGTCATTTATTACTTGAGTCGGAGTATCATGACTACCAAAACCAAGTATTTACATGTTGAAAAAATGGCCTTGGCAGCTGTCCAAGCTGTTCAACATTTCCGACACTATATCCTCTCTCGTAAGACCACGATAATTTCTAACTGCAACCCTATGCAGCACATTCTTACACGCCAATTGCTAGGGGAGAAATACTCCAAATGGATCGTAATACTCCAAGAGTTTGACTTAGAATTCAAATGCACTAAGTCCAAGAAATCCTTGGTGTTTGTCGAGTTGATATGCGACCTTCCCTGCTCTGAGACAAAAAATGTAGCAGTTGATTCATTATCAGATGAATCCCTTTTCCTGATTAGTTCCAATGACCTTTGGTATAGAGATATCATCATATATCTCCAGACCCAGAATTTTCGACCCACTTTGTCCAGCATTGACCACCATCGAATATGCTACCAAGCCCGTCAATATATTATCCTTGGTGATACTCTTTATCGTCATGGGATTGAATCCATTTTTTGACGCTGCCTCACATTTGATGAAGCTGAGAAAGACCTAAATGACTGCCATGTAGAGCCTACGGTGGTCACATGTCTGAGTATGATACTATCCAGAAGATCTTACAAGCATGGTATTTTTGGCCTTCTTTATTCAACGATTGTATAATTGTCATCCAAAAATGCCACACTTGCCAAACCTACAACAATAAAATACGATCACACCCTGCTCCTCTACACCCTGTGGTCTTCGTTGGTCCTTTTGTGAAATGGGGTGTCGATTTCATGACATGTCACCCTCACTCGGTCGGGGGGAATGGATACATTATTGTAGCCATAGATTATTTTACAAAATGGGAACAGGTGATGCCAACATTCGACAATACTGGAAGGACTGCAAAATTATTCATATTCAATCACATCATTGCTCATTTTGGTGTTCCTCAGGCTATCATTACTAATCACGGTAGCCACTTTAGAAACTTCATGATGTCCGAACTCACTGAAAAGTTGGGTCTTCACCATGAAAATTCAACACCCTATTACCGACAAGCCAACAACCAAGTTGAAGCAATAAACAAGGTCCTCATTACCATGCTTTGACGAATGATAGGGATTCACAAAATGAGTTGGCACACGATGTTGTTTTCAGCATTGTGGGCTTACTAAACATTTGTTAAGTCTACTACTGGGTTTACACCATTCCAGTTAGTTTATGGTCTAGAAGCCATCTTGTCGATTGAATGTGAGATACCCTCCCTAAAACTAGCAGTCAAACTTCTCCCAAACACTTCTACTGAAGAAGAACGTCTGTTGTATCTCATGCAATTAGATGAAACCCATCATGATGCCACCCTAGTTATAGAATCCCAGAAGAAACACGTCAAAGCCCAATATGACAAACATGTCAAGCCATGTATTTTCTCCGAAGGTGATCTTGTTCTCCTTTACGAACAAGATCAGGATATGCTAGGAGCCGAAAAATTTAAAACTATGTGGTGAGGTCCTTATATCGTCAAATGAGCTTTTGAGAAAGGAGCTTACGAGTTGGTTGACTACGACGGTATCCCTTTGAGTAAACCTCGGAATGGGTTGTACTTAAGAAAGTACTATGGCTAAGACCACCTATGCATGAGTGCTTGTATATTATTGTATCATACATTTTTTGTGTTACTGTAGTATGCTTTTTCGTTATTCGGTCTCTTCCCTCGACTGCTTATGTTACATTGTGCTTGGTTTCTAGATGTCGGAGTCTTCGCTACCCCACATTGGTTTCACCGATGGCACTATCCGTAGTACTTAGAACCTTGCTTTTATTGCGTGGGTGATTTACGCACCTACAAATGAACTTATCAGTCTGAGAGGTGTGTGCCTTGGTCGTGCGACCAATAATATTGCAGAATATAGCATCGTTGTCAAATTATTGATTGATGCTATTTCGCTTGGTATCCACCACTTGGTTATACGACTCGATTCGCAGCTAGTAGTACTAAAACTAAGTAATGTCTATGTTATTCAGAGTCCTACTTTATTACGGGTATATTTGCGAATTCACCTCTTGGAACATTATTTTGATTATATTGAGTATCAACACATTCCTAGATGTCTAAATACATTGACCGATGCATTAGCTAACTATGTGTTAGACAAAGATTTGGGCCATTTGTAAACCAGTCACACATCACATGGATCACACAACATAAAATAAGTCGGTAGAAGCCATATATATGTATATAACAATCAAAAGTTTTTACAAAAAGTTTTTGTCCAAGGACCAAAATCTCAAAATACGAAGCCCATAGCTTCTACAAAATAGCATCACAGATGACACTCACGATAGCACACTACTTCTCAGGCTACCCTACGAAGTATTCGATTGATAGACTCGGACACACCCACAGTATGGCATTGGTAATGTCTAGGGATCTCCCCAATAGAAATATCTGGGATGTTCGCGATCAACCCCTCCAAGTTCTGCTCCACTGCCTCGTAGTCTTCAACATCCCATCTCGCAACTGGAACCACCTCTCCTCATCGTTGAATAGGAGACGTCCCTGGAGGTCGATATGACCCCACATCTGTGTCATCAAAAAGATATTTTTTGATTAGTTCTTGGACAAACATAAAAACATTTCATATGATAAAATTTGCAAAAACATTTAAAAAAGAAAAAATGTGTACTTCTTACCTGGGTCACCCCATTGAGAGTCCTCAGGTATGGACAGATTCGGATCCCCTCGAAAATCCAAACCAACGTATCCGTAGTCGTCAATCATCAACATCTGGGGCCTTAACCAGTCAAAAAATGAATCATTGTACTTGATTATAGGCCCAGCTATGTGTCTAGCCATGAGGTTGCACCACCTCAGCATCCTCAGATCCTCTAGGGCTAGTAAACCCCAATCAACCTATAGTCACAACAATGGGACCCTCTCAAGGAAGAATGACACCAAAAGTGATCCGTACCCAAACTACTTCAAGTCACCCTTTCGACACTTCATCAATTGTCTTTTCATACTGCGGAGAACTGCATCCGACCAATTGAAGACCCGAGGCTCTGTACACTCTATGGAATATTGGAAGTAGCTATGCAGATCCATGTGTGGATATGGGCTCCCAGCCATGCATGCGATAGTGAACAAGATGGTCTGCAGGGTCAAATCTTGGACCCCCCAAATAACAACCGTACCCTTGCTCCTTTCTGCCTCAGGAACACAATATTGGTGACAATACTCACTCATAGGGAGCCCGCTACCTCTGCCTCCGGTCAAAGTAGCATGGTATCCATGCCATGACAACCCTGTTAGGAAATAGATATCCTCAATATCTAGGGTCAACGTATGGACTCCCATGTGAAATCACTGTTGGTCCATGTCCCACATATGGACCAGGTATTCCAACAATCTAAGTTGGGCTCTCATGCCCAGAATCCTAAAGAATTTCAATAGCCCACAATCTCGAAGAGAAGCGACTATACCTGGGTCATTCCCGACGATGGAATCATCCTCTTCATGTTCCCTTTCTCGCCACTCCAACATTGTGATGGTCAAACACCTGCACAAGAGCCATGAGAGAAGAGTCAACAACTTGTTTCAAAATTTTGCATAATTTTTATTGAGCTAAATTTAACTTTAAAATCTATGATTCGGCTCTCATAGGTGAGACTTTGTCACAATGCAAGATTCTCATAGGTGCCCTACAGGCCACCTATGAGAATCCTAGATTCTTGCAAGTCCCACAAGTCCCACCTGCGAGAATGCTTGAGCGCATGGTCGGCCCTAAAAACGGACTTAAAAACTCAAAAATTGCCAATAAAAACTAAAAATAAACCATGGAAAAGTTGAAAGATCAAGAGATTACCTCGTTGGTGGAAACGGTTCACCAAATGATTGCTTATGCCTCCCGCAATTGAGAAAAGAAATTTTAGGGAAAATGAGGTATGTTGGACAAGTTTTTGGCAAAATCACAATGAAATGGTAAAAAGCCCTTTTTACCCATATTTATTCACTTTTTACTATTTTTTATTGATTTTTTATATTATTTGTGTTTTTGCTTATGAAACATAATACCCTAATAGCCTCGTGAGTATGGTTTCCCGCAGGTATTGTAACTTCAAAGTCCAAATGAGGCAGTATGGGTATCTTTTCTTTTGTCGCATGTACAATTACTTTTTTAGGGTTTTTGTAGGAAAAACCTCGAGCTCAGTCTTCGTTTGTTCTCGCGCTCGAAAATATATGAGAACGTAACCGAGTATACTTTTTCTCATCTTTTCGTACTTTTTATGGTAACACAAAAATGATGAACCTAAGGGAGTATCCTTTAAGCTCTTTTCATGCTCCATAAAAATGAAAATATGGTCAAGCGACCTTGTTTTGTTCACGCTCATAAAAGTATTTGAATGAAACATTCGATGGGCGATATTTTATTACTTTTTTAGTTATGTCGAACTATTTTACGAAAAAGGAACTGAGAGAGTCCTCTTTAAGTGTTTTTCAGACTCTCAAAACATGAAAAACCCCCGAGTTTTTTATCCTTGGACTCGTTAAACAAACATCAAAAGACCCGCAATGGGACCGAACCACTCCTTCCTAGGGTTTGTTAAATATACTACGAGGGACTCATCCGAAGGATGAGCTTACATCAACAAGCATATGTTATCCTCCTCAAGCTTGCGTAAAAATAAAGAGGTACTCGCTAGAGATGGTGGGGGAAATTTTGGGAAAGGGATGTGTTTCGTATTTATATTAATGGCAGTAAGCGTCACTCTTGAACATGACACCTCCTATTCTTCATTTGAATCTGGGTTGGGAAATCCACTTGTCTCTTGTTCGACTTGCTACAAGTTCATATATTGGGTCTTATTTGAGTCAATGCTACCAAGTCCTTGGTCATGTCATTCATATGTTCAAGAGAAGTTCACACGAGCCCTCCATTGAGTCGGCCATCTGCAGTTGTCCATTCTTAGTATGTCGGCCTTCCCTATGTCCGTTTCGACTCGTATTCATACTTTGTCTCATCCTCAAAATTTGTTACTTATTTTGTGTCATTGATGGGGGATACATTAAGGCCCTCCTGTGATGAGTCTTGTTCCATCGACTCTGAGTCATTATCCATAAATGAGACTTAGAAATCATTTAGTACCTTAGAACCTGCATGCCTTAATGGCAGATCTCTTCTCTTTCGACAAGGGTTTCACATCATTGATTTCTGATTGAGAGATTCCGCCGAGTGCTCGATGTCAGCTCATTCATTCGCAATCGTTCAGATTGTACTTTGGTACCTTGGGAATCATTGACATCAATGATGATTTCCCTTGCACTTGTTAACGGTTTCCATCAATGACCGATAATCAAGTGGCTTCTACCGTGTTCAACTTCAGCACATGTAATTGCATGGCTAGATTCGTACTTTTCGGTGATGGGATTGAAGACCCCGGGTCTCATCTTTTTTATCCAGGCTGCGATGGAGTATGTATGATTTATGTCGGCACATATATCCACTTTATATGTCACATGGCTATGTCGTCTTAATTCAAGTCTTCTCACATAGATCCACAGTGTAGTCCTGGTGGATATGTATCATTTTGATAGCATGGATCCATGGTGTATGATTGGTGGCCATGACTTACATTTATGATTCCATTCATTTGTGAGCTAAGCATGAGAATGCCTACCTCAGAACGGGTATTATATTCTGCAGATGCTTGGTTGTTTATAGGTTTCCGATTAGGTGCGCTCCTGGTTTCTGACACACACACGCAGTTTACAAAGTATTTCAGATATCACAGATTCCAGCCTCATGCTTTGGGGGGCATTTTGTTACACATTATTTTTGTCATTCTGGTGATGTCTCTACGGTGTTGTATTCAGGCTCCCACAAGGACTTCTTCCCTGAGAAAAGTGACTGTTGTCTTCTTCCAAAAAACACATTTTTTAAGATCAGTTCACAGGATACCTATGCTATAGGGTGCAAGAATCCCTCATTCTCGCAAACCACCCACACTTAGGGTGAGAACTGTTCACAGTCTGCTCCATAGATAGGGTGCGAACCTATTTTTAAGCTTGGAAAGAAGAAGAGGTCACAAAGGTTCTAGAAGGGGATCTTCTAGAAAATGAGTTGGCATTCGCATGGTTGGCATCCTACTGACTTCTCGGATTTGGTGGGATCATCCTCATCCATGTAACCATCCCTCCTTCTCCTATATATTGAAAGGTTTCTCATGGAAAAAGTTAAGCAAGATTGGATGAACAATTGGTGAAAGAATTGTGTGAAGAACCCTGCTTGGACAAAATCTTGAAGAGTCTATTTGACCTACCAAGTTGTATTGGATCTTCTTCATGCAAATACATAGCAAGTGTGTGTGTTGGAACCAAGGGTCACTGAAAGGAATCTTGCGACATCAAGGCGATCAGGTTGTATCTTCTACTTTCATTCAATATAATACAGTGGCATGTCCCTTTCCCATAAAATCACTCTTATTTTATTGCGTAACTCCTTGATCATATGCATAGGTTGACATTGAATATACTTTGCTATCTTCACTTTGGTTGGTTTGTGTTGTCTTGGACTTGACTTCACAAGAGCACTGGAGCGAAGCGGGATCAACAGAGACCTAAGGAAGTGATATAAAGGTATGTCATGCATTCCTTCTTAGTAGTAGATTCAATGATTACAACTTAGCGAAAGAGTCGTGCCCTATACTATTTTCTTCTAGATCTAGGTGGATCCAGGGAGTTATATTAGTGTCCGCACCCACAGTAGATAGAGGTAAATGTTGATGCTCGCTATAGGTCTTCATCAGTGGAGTCGCCGGATAATTTTCTTGAAACTATCAAAGAAGAAAGGGAAAACACCCTTAGTGGATTCACCAGGTAAGCTTGTAAGATAAAGACTCTAGAGGCAAGGCTTACCGAAAAATGTCATCTTGAGGAGAATTTGACTCAGAATTCCCTAGAAACAACGCCAAAATGTTATCGCGCAGTTTGTAGTAAGGATAAAAGGCTAGAGAAGAAAGGGGAAACTGGCATAACTGGAACCAATCCCACCCAATGTCACCTCAATGGGATGGTTCTTTCTATTTAGGGTGGTAAGGCCCAAGGGGGACGTCCCTGATGACCTGGGGTTTTGAGAAGGAAAAGGATTATAAGCCAAAGATAAGTTTCCCCCCTCACAAGTCACCATCGAGTAGATAGTCTGGCTAACAGCCAATAACAAAGTATAACAAAGAAAAAGAGATGCACTTGCCTAAGACAAAGCAACAAGAAAACTGATACATTTAGTACTTCATATAAATCAATGACTATCTGATACACATATAAGAAATTGGATAAAAAATATTGAGGAAGTCAATGTTTATAAAATAACAATGATAAATATGTCACTTCTTCAATAAATGCTAAAACAATATGGCATTCAATGTAATAAATCAACACTTTATTCAATTAATGTCTTTAAACCCATTCAATTGCTTATAAGGAAAATGTTAGCTGCATAAATGATATTATAGCTAGAGATGATGACATTAGTAGGTTAGTTAGCTTCTAAGCTAGGGTTTGATTCAAAGTTTTGAGAGTTGTTGTGATCAAGTTCATTCAATACAAGAGGTCTTAGATCAATGCTTTAGGGTTAATGGAGTCCAAAGTAGAGAACAAAGGAGCTAAGGATAAAAAAGATAGTACGACTAAGGACTAGAAGGTGAAGCTTTGAGGTGTTGCTAGGGAAAGGCCTCAAAGTCAAAACCCTAAGGGAGAGAGGCTCACCTTGGTGTAGGGGAACTATTCCCTGGTGCTCTCTCCTCCTTCCTTAACTCAATGGAAATGACGGCTAGATAAGAAAATAACATAAAACCAAGACAAGAGGATTTGGAAGGCAACGTGTTGCTACAACAAAGCCTCACTAGCTACCCTAGGGGAAAAATGGCTCTCAAGATGTAGGGGAACTAGCCCTTGGGATGTCTTCTCCTTCTTAGCTCAGGAAAGGAAATGGATAGTGAAATGAAGAGAAAAGAAGAGTGTAGCTACGGCTAGACTCTCCCCTCTTCACACAATGGCTGGAAAAATCTCTTAATGGGGACATGAGACAAGGACCAATGATATGTTCTTGTCACCTAGGGTTTATTCAACAAATTTATAACACCATATGCAAGAAATAATAATACAACCATTCAATCAAGAAGTTTTGTAGAAATTCACTTACATATCACCAAGAAAGGCATAGCAAACCCTAGTTGTAACACCTTCCACCAAGAGAAATTCCAAAATATGCCAAGAAAGTCTTCCATCAACAAGTGTGCCTCACAATTTCAGCCAAACAACCCAAGTCTAGCACATATTTCAGACCTCACTAATGAGTGAGTGTGAGATGATGAAAAAATAAAGGTGAAAATACTTCATTTATACAATACCATGACCTAATTTTACATTTTAGGTCATGAAAAAGGCCGATAAGGCCAAAATACTAAAATCATATTATTTTATATTAAATGTTAAAAATTAAAATCTAATCAAGCTAAAGAGAGACGTCATGACCCTTTCTCGGAGACGTTAGCCCTGTCTAGGGAAAATGGATCATCCTGGAGAAAAACGTTAGCCCTCCTTGGGCTTCTCCAACCTGCCACATGTGCCAACACTACCAAATTTTCCTCCCATGACGTCCATAAGGCTAGATGATGTCATGATAAGCATGGGTGACATCTTAGGCCTTCCAAGGCCAATGTTCCATTGAAAAGGGACAATCCCCCTAGGTTAAGATCTGCCAAGGTGCCTCTAGTGGAACGTCCTCCTCTTCTCTGGTGCAAAGCCACAGATCCATCTCTATCCTATCTCTGCCCCTTGATGGGGTCTCAACATCCACCTGGTGGGCTCTTCACCCCCATGGAGGTCCGAACTGATCATCTCCCCATGTGTACCATTCCAAATGGTACCTATCCATCAGGTGTGATCTGCACATCAAAAACTACGCCCTCCATGGGCTCATCAGTCACAGGGATCATAGCAATGTTAATCACATCTCATCATAAATATTATTAAACATGTGCATGGAATCCCTAATACATTAGTCAAAATCTCAAAGACATTACACAAGCTTTCAATACAAGTTTGGAGAGAAAGACAAGGCATCCTATTGGCCTATTGTCCACTGGAAGACGAAAGTTTTTGGAAGAGACCTCATCCAAGACATGTAAGTGGGTGATGTGGTCAAGGGATGTCCAAGTAGGTGGGTGCAATGAGGGCAGAGGATGCAAAGTTTTACCTGTGGGTGCCTTTGTAGAAGGTGAGTTGTACCTATCCTAGATGCAATTTTTCCAAGCCCATCCATGCCTTTTATTCTTTTATTCTTTATTGCCTTTTTCCTTCAAGAGCTAATCAGGGGACGCTACCCTGGCATGGTGACCAATCGTGACAGTGTTACCCAAAAGTACTTTCATAGAAATGAGAAGGTTGGCTCGTGATGAGACCCCCTTTCCCTTGGCCATGCAACCAAGATTCATTACCCTGGCATGGTAACCAGCTGGTGGTAATGTCATACTGCTAGGTACCCATGGACCTAATACGCTGGCTCATGATGAGACTCCCTATCCTCTGATCAAGTCTTGTTTTATTATTTTTTTGGGTCCCTCTTGTTTCTTACTAAGAAGCCTTTTATTTCTTTCTCAGGGATTCCTAGGCAAAGCATCTCGAGGTTTTATTCTTAGGCTTTTATCTCTCACTAGCTTGCCTTTACCTTCTAGTCCTTTATCCCCTTCTTCCCACGAGGTAAGGTGCAATCCTGTAAATAGGTCAACCCATTGCCCAAACAAGTGGAATGGGATAGGTGAGTGGGAACCAAGATGAAAAAGTGGTGCTATGAAGGAAGTGGATGATGGATTTTCAGAAATCCCCCCAAGTGGCAAACCAAAACCTAAGGACACAGTCTTACTAGGGCATCCTGTCATCCCCCCAGACATGGTCAAGTGGGAAAGTGTAAGATCCAAGCATTTGTTAGAAACAAAAGGAATCAAATGCACATATTCAAGGGTTTTGATGATCAAAGTGACACATACCATGATACCCATACTAATTACCTCATGGAGAAGAACCATCTCTGACACAAGACCAAGCCAATGGTGATGGATGCTGCTACTTCTAACAAGATAAATGTGTTGGAAGAAAGGAAAGTTGGGCCCTCCAGGGCCATGCTAAATTCAATCCTACTCTCGGTACTCCATGTCTAGGACCTGTGGGCCTCAAGACATGATCTCTTAGTTATCCCTAAAAGTGGGGGATAACATGGCCACTACAAAAGGAATTGTCGTAAACTAACAAAGAAGAGAAAAGAGAGCCATCACGTGTTAGCTTCTAATGATGAAGAACCTTCAAAGAATACAAAGAATGATGAAACAAATTTCTTCTATTATTCATCTTTTACTAAAACCATTGAAGATGACATGTGGCTAATCGATAGTGGAGCTTCAAGTCATATGAAAGGTGACTGTAATAATTTCTCAAGAATGAAGGAAAACGAGACACCTCATAAAGTGGACCTTGGAGAGAATAACTCTTATGCAGTCAAGGGAATTGCACAAGCTACTATCAATATGGAATCCAGTAACTCTATTCATCTCAGTAATGTTTTATATGTTCCTAGTTTGAAAAAGAATCTAGTATCTATTTCTTGTTTGGAAGAGAAAGGAGATAAAGTAGCTTTTGTATATGGAAAAGTTCTTGTATGGTCTAAAGATTCAAAGATAGAAGACGCTAGTCATTGGAATTCATGAAGGAATATTGTATAAACTCCTAGGTCAAAATAATCAAGCTTTAGTACATGATGAAACAAACCCTAGTGAGTTATGGCATAGAAGGTATGCTCACCTTCATTATCAAGTCTTTCCATACCTAAAACAAATGGTTGTAGGCATATCAGATTTACAATCAGTACATGAAGGTGTGTGCAGAGGATGTGCACTTGGGAAGAATATTAAGAAACCATTCCCAAGCAGTGAGAATAGATCCAAAGGGATCTGAGACCTAATTAGTCAAATGTATGTGGTCCTATGCCAATAAAGTATCTAGGAGGATCTCTTTACTATGTGACATTCAAATATGACTTCTCATGAAATACATGGTTGTATCTGTTAAAGACTAAGGATAAAGTATTTAACAAACTCCAAGAATTCAAAGCTAAAGTACAGAATCTAATAGATAAGAAGATCAAGATGAACTGATAATGGAGGAGAATACACCTCCAAGGAGATCGTTTCCTTTTGTAAAGAATATGGGATTAGGAGAGAGCTTATTGTTCCTCATAATCTTCAACAAAATGGTGTGGATGAAAGGAAGAATATAACTATTGAAGAATCAGTTAAGGCAATGATGAATGACCAAAATTTATCCATGTTCATATGGGGAGAAGCAGTTATGACAACTGTTTATATTCAAAATAGAAGTCCACATAGAATATTGAAGTGCATGACTCCAGAAGAAGCCTTCTTTGAAAAGAAGCCAAATGTTGAACACTTAGAATCTTTGGATGCCTCATCTATATTCATGTTCCCAAGGATAAGAGAAAGAAGTTGGAACCTTCAGGAAAGAAAGGTGTATTCATTGGATATAGTGAATAATCAAAAGCATATAGAATCTAAATTATAGGTCATCAAAAGGTTGAAATCAGCAGAGACATAACTTTTGATGAAAGGATTGCATTCAAGAAATATATAGAAGATTCCATAGACTCCAACGAAGAAGAGGAACATGAAGAAACCAAAGAAGATAAAACATGTTCTCCAGAACACTCCAGTGGAGAAAAATAACCACCACACGAACATGTGGAACCAATTATTTCACCTAAGACTAGAAAGAGATCAGCATGGATTGAATCCACTTTGCAGGAAGAAGGGAAGGATAAATCTCCCAGTGGCACCTTCAGAAAAAGTAAGAAACCCAAAAGGTTATCTAGTTATGCAACACTCATGACAAGTCTTGTCAATGTAGAACCTTCCACCTTTGAGGAAGCAGTCAAGAAAAAAGAATGGAAGGAGGCCATGATGGAGGAATACCAATCTATTATCAAAAATGATGTATGGGAAGTTGTGGTATACCTAAAGAGAAGTATGTAGTCACTTCAAACTGCATTTATAAGATAAATCGTGTTGTAGATCAAAGTATTGACAAATACAAGGAAATATTTGTGGCAAGAGGATTCTCTCAGCATGAGGGAGAATATTATGATGATTCATTTGCTCCGGTTTCCAGATATACATATATTAGAGCCATCATATCTCTAGTAGCATCAATGGGTTGGAACTTACAACATATGGATGTAAAGACCACCTTTATCAATGTAGTGATTTAGGAAGAAGTTTACATAGAGAAACCTTAAGGTTTTGAGGTACATGTAAGAGAAACCCATGTATGCAGATTGAAGAAGGCCTTGCATGGACTCAAGCAAGCTCTGAGAGCTTGGTTTGTATGTATTGATAACTACTTGACAAGACTTGGATTTTCCAAGAGTCATGCCGATCCAAATCTCCATTACAAAGTTGTGAATAATGCACCTGTGATTCTACTATTATATGTTGATTATTTGTTCCTAACAAGTGTAGAGCCTTTCATTATTTAGTGTAAGAAGGAGCTAGCCACTGAATTTGATATGAAGGATCTTGGTCTCATACACTATTACTTGGGATTAGAAGTATGGCAGAAGTGTGGTGAAATATTCCTAGGACAAGGGAAGTATGTTGTAAATATCCTTCAGAAGTTTGGGATGATTGATTGCAAATCCATGGCAACTCCCATGGTAACAGATTTGAGGAAGTTGAGAGACTTTGATTTTGATACAATAGACTCATCCCTATACCAACAGTTGATTGGCTCCTTGATGTATTTGGTAAATAATAGGCTAAACATTTTCTTTATTGTGAACATGTTGATCCAGTTCCAGGTGGAACCCAGACATTAGCATTAGATAGTTGCAAAGAATATTTTGAGATATCTTCATGGGACGATAACCTATGGTTTGAGATATGCATCAAACAGTGAAGTACACCTACATGGATTTACTGATTCAGATTGGGCAAGGAGTGCAGATGACAGGAAGAGTACTTTTGGTATGTGTTTTAGTTTGGGATATTCTATGACTTCATGGGATAGCAGGAAACATAAGTCTGTTGCACTCAACACTGCAGAAGAAGAGTATATTGCATCTTGTGATGCTTGTACATAATTAGTGTGGCTTTGTAAGCTAGTTTCTAGACTGTTTGATTAGGTGTTGGATTCGATCATGATATATTTTGATAACCAAAACTATGTGAATCTATCAGAGAACCTGATGTTCCATGACAAGTTGAAGTACATTGAGATCAAGTACTATTTTCTTTGTGAGAAATTTCAGAGGGGAGAAGTGGTTCTCCAATATATCTCCATTGATGAGAAGACTGCGAATATTTTGACGAAGCCTTTGTCCAATATGAAGTTTTCATACTTGAGGGACAAGATGGGGCTTGTGGAGATTTCTCCCTTGGTTGAAAGGGAGGAGATGACTTCCTCGGTTGGGAGGGAGCACTGATATGTGGCATCAGGGATTTTTAGTGAGCTTTAGATCTATATCATGCTAGTACAACTTAGAGATGGTCATACAACTTAGAGATGACGCTTGCATCATGCTAGATATGATCATGCTAGTACAACTCAGATATGATGCAATGGCGTCATGCTAGATATGTCATTGGAGTTGTTGATACAATGGCCCGAGGAAAATTGTGCTAGTACAACTTAGAGGTGGCATACAACTTAGATATGATGCATTGGCATCATGCTAGATATGTCATGCTAGTAAAACTCATAGATGATGGTGATGAGTTGCATCATTCTAGATATGGCCATGTGAGTACAACTTATATGTGACATGCAACTTCGATATGATGTATTGACATCATGCTAGATATGGCATGCTAGTACGAATTAGAAATGACCATACAACTTAGAGATGATGTAGGGGGATCGTGTCATGCTAGATATGATCATGCGAGTACAACTTAGATGTGGCATACAACTTAGATATGATGCATTGACATCATGCTAGATATGTCATGCTAGTATGACTTAGAGATGATCATACAACTTAGATATGACACAGTGAGGCACTGATCTACATCATGCGAGTACAACTTAGAGGTGGCATACAAATTAGATATGATGCATTGGCATAATTCTAGATATGTCATGCTAGTATGACTTAGAGATGATGTAGATGATACTCCATATCACACCAGTACAACTTAGATATGATGTATTCACATCATTCTAGTACAACTTAGAGGTGATGCAACTGATGACATTGTTGATGCAGGATGATATCAAATGATATGATTTGATTATTGTGGAGACTGTATGTCTCTGGAAAGTAGTTGTATGTTGTTGTGGTGGATGTGCTCCACCAGTAGTGACCAGATGTCACTGGTTAGTAGCTATATGCTGCTAGAAGTGGTTTTGTACCACTGGACAATAGTTGTGTACTACTATGGATAGAAACAGTTGTGCTCTATTGGATGGCATTGTGTTTGATTGCCATGGGGACTATCACTAGTGTTGGACATGATTACCAACTAGATGGATATTGATGATTGGTGCTCGTGATTTGATTTGTGTGATCATGAGATAACCTATGTGGCTACGAGGATGTTACTGGCATAATGATATGTTTGTGCTCAAGACCATTACTAATAATACCTTCCTAGCTTGGAGTGAGTGTTGATTTTATGGTAGCTACGGGAGGTATTAACCTCCACATGTAACCTTTGAGGAGACTAGAATATTCTGGGAAGCTAGAGAAACCCTAAACGATTGGATAAGAACCCTAGAAGACAAGTCGTCTCAAGAGAAAATATAATATTAAGTTATTATCCTCCAAGAAGTGAATTCAACCTAGTTAAGTGACTTGAAGCACTATAAATAGAGGGCACTAGATCTCATTTGGACACACTCACTCTCATGACTTCATAAGGACCAATGTTGTGCATGAATCAAGGAGAGTTGAAACTGTTGTAGTGGTGACTTGGTATTTGGATTATGGTTTTGGTTTCTCTGCTTGGTGCGCTAGTTTTGGAGAGAGGTACACTATCTTGGTTTTCTATCTTTTCTAGTGTTTTCTTCTGGAATTATTCTAGATGTCAAGGTTAAGGTGCTTGGGGGTGGCCTTGTGCCTATGGTTGGGTGACAATATAGTGATATTGTCTATGGTGAAAATGAGCACACCTATTATTTTAACAATTGGTACATAGTATAATGTTATATACGGTATATTTATTAATACCATATCGTCATCATCATCATAATGATTTTTTAGAAGTTTTTGTACCCATAAAAAATATGGTTAAATGGTTAAACTACCCTTCATGAAATATGGTTAACAAAATAATTTAATAATGTTTGATGATGAAAATGCCCCATAATGGGAATTTTTCCCCATCCATCAAATTTGAACATTATCTGAAACATTAGGATGAGGAGCTTGTATGTTAATTTCCTTTATTAGAGCACTTTGTGTCTTGGTGTTGTATCCTTTGTAGAAAGTTAGGATCAATGTAAAATGATTTTTCAAAGGGTGCTATAATATTTACATTACTTGTGAAATGGTATGACTTGTATAAATAATGTATATGTAAATCTTAGATTTCAAATTGACAGGTTATGATGGTATATTTTCATGCCCTTTTCTTTGTTGAATTCTTGTGTAAATCTAGCCAATGCATAATTAGTCTAAAACCTTAGAATAATTCACATGGGATTTGGACTCTTATCAAGATAGTGAATATTAGGGACTATATCAATTTACAATTGTCAAAATTCTTGTTTCCTTAGTCAACAAAATAACTATGTGATAACCTAAAGGATAACATTGCAATGAGTATTTGAATTGGCTGATTGTGTGGGAACATAATTAGTTTGTTTTTGGGTGGTAATACATAATAATTGTCTTTCATGTGAGATATCATTTTTGGGGTTATTTGTGTAGAGTGAGTCATTACTATATTATTTCATTAGTGGTAGTCATAACTAACTAATACTCATACTGCATGGTATGGGTGACCTCCCGAGAAGTCCTAGTTACTAGGTGTAAGCATGAGAGGTGATTATTGATACTATGTGATCCATTTTTCTAGTATTAATTCCACTTCTTCACCCGTGAGCATCACCTAATGCAACGAGTGTTAAGTTATCTATTCAAAACCATGAGAAATTGGTTAGTTGTGACTAATAATCATGGGAATTGGGCCATAGATTAATGACTTACTCTATATAGATCATTATGAAAATAATGTCATATGTTGGACTGTGAAACCCCCTGAATACTTGAATAAAAAGAGTCAAGAGAGCTCTAATTGAATAGTTCATAAGGTGAAATACTTGCTAATGTTTTGTGAATGGGATAGTAAGTTAAGTGGGATATATTGTGGAGAAAACACCACAATTAAACACACTTGAGACAAAGGAATCTTGGGATGGGTGACCTCCCAAAAATTCCTAATTACCAGGTGCAATCCCTAAAGGTGAATATTGATACTATGCAACTCATTCGCTAGTCTCAATCTCACTCCTTCACCCTTGTGGGCATCACTTGATGTAATGAGTGTTATGTGGACTACTTAAAACCATGAAAAATTATTTAGTTGCGACTAATACTCATGGTATACCAATCATAGATTAATGACTTACTCTACGTAGATAATCACAAAAATGATATCTCATATGTTGGACTACAAAATCCCCTCAATACTTAAATAAAAGAGTCAAGGATGAATAGTACATAAGATAGAATACTTGCTAAGTTTTTACAAATGGGATAGCAAGATAAGTGGGCTTGATTTTGGAGAAAAATCCATAGTTAAGCATGCTTGAGCTATAGGAATATTGGGATGGGTGACCTCCTATGAAGTCTTGGTTACTAGGCGCAAGTCTTGGAGGTGATAATTGCTTCTACCCAATTCCTTTTTCTATTCTCAATCCCAATTCTTCACCCCTTTGAGTATCCCTTGTTATAACCCTAAATTGCTACATACATGCATACATGGCCTTGGCCCTCTTACTTGCATTTTTTCCAAAGCACTGTTGAGTTGCTCTTCTTAAAAAAAAAATCTTTTGAATATGTATGTGACCTACACCATTACTTCTCACGTACATATGCTTGTTGCACCACTACAACTCGCATACATACACATACTGCACCATTACAACCCACGTATACTTGCAAAAGTTGCAAAAAATAAAAAGTTTCAAGGAATTCATTGAGATTACGGGCTATTGGATAGTTTCCCAACTAATCCACCTGCTATAGCCTGTCACCCAATCGAATAACCATCCTTTTGTCATATAAAAGGAGGTGTTGGGGTCTCATTTTATATCTAAGCATAATAACAGTGAAACTCTGCCCGATTTCACTTCCCCTCCTTGCCCAAGATATTGCTTCCTTTTGTGAGAATTGCCTCAACATTCCCTCATTAGCCCCTTCTCCCTACATTGAACCCAGTCACTTCCCAAGAAGAGATCAGAAGGTTGAGAGGAGAAGTTAATACAAGGTGCACTTGGAGCTTGGTGAAGAGGAGCCCAGACCAACTTTGCGGAACAGTAGCCAACTTTGATTGTAAAGGTATAATCATTGTGTTATTAATAAAAGAATTACATTTTCCTGTCCCAAATGATGGTGTCTTAATACTTTTTTTGGTTTATGTTTGACATTATAACATATAACCGTAACTTATATATGGAATAACATGCTTGTAGTTTTTTGTTTGTCAATATTTAGATGCAGGTCATCCCTGGGAGGAGGCGTGCAGTCAATGGAACTTCCAAGTGCGAGGAGGTCATCACCAGATGTGGGATTAGAGGTATAGTTACCCGATATCCTTTTCCTTTCTTTCTTCATATGATTTTTGGTATGTTTGGGGTAGTATAGAGAAGAATTGAATTTTAGACGATTAATTGATCTGCCTACATTTTGAACCCTGGTGTAGATAAAGGAGGGTTTTTCCTACTAGCAGAACTGGTGACCATACTAGGGAAGCCACTAGAGTTTTTTAGGGGATTTTGGGTTGTCTAATTGGTTTTTCTTCCTTTCGAGTTTCTGTTGAGTTTTCTGAGTCTTTTAAGGGATTTTGGTCACCTTCAGGTGCCATACCAGTTCTCCCTACCTTGTAAAGTTGTTTGTTTATTTATTTTTTTAATTAAATACAGAGGTGTATGTGCCTTGCCTAGAGTCATCCTACGTACATACGTTCTCTGCTCAGTAAACAACCAGCGTACATACACAAGCTGCTAAAGCAACAACCAACGTCTCTAGTTCATGATTTTTTTTTTTTTTGAAAAGAGGAAGCCAACCTCTTTCTCAATTGAGGTTTGTAATTCTCATGGTTTCTTGTTTCAGTGCAGAGTCTCTATTTTACAACCATAGATTGGGTTAGAATTCAATTTACTTTTATTTTTGAGTTTCTTGTGTTTACTTCTGAAAGGGTTTTAAGCAAGTCTTTTGAATTATTGATCTACCTGTTTGGTTTCTTTAGTGATTCCCTGCGATTTGCAATGGGCAAAAGATTTGTTTCAGTCTTGTATTAGTGTTCTATTTACCCCTTTCACTTGCTTTGAAAAAAGAGAAAAAAAATATTTAATTCAGTTTTTTTGTTTGAAGCAATATAAAAATATATATATTTTTTCAGTTTGGTAAAGTAGTTAGAGTTGGTTATTTACTAAAAAGGAAAAAGAGTTTGTTTTTTAATTTCTTTACTGATTTCTTGAAACATAAGTAGCTTGTAGTCAAGAAAAAATTTGTTTTAGGTCTTCTTTTTAAATATCTTGAAAAAAGTTAGTTAAAGAAAAGTTGGTTACAAAGAGTTAGTTGTAAATCTTTCCTTTTGATTAGAAGTAATTTTTCTTTCAAGTTTCATCTTTTTCTCCTCTTTTCGTCTCTTATAAAATCACTAGTTTCAACACCATATCCCTTGAGTAAATAAATCCATTAAAACAAATGTTAATTCTAAAATTAATTAGACTTTTTATGTTTGTAGGGTAAACCAACTAGTTTAGGGTTAGGGCCTTGAATTAGGTTGGAGAGGAAACTCTTCAGGGCTGTAAAAAAACATCAGAGTCAGAGTTAGGGAGTGTTAAAGTCTAGTGTCGTAAAATTTATCTGGAACCCCCCTCTAACACATGGGATAAACACAAGGTCGTGTGAGGAAAGGCAACGAAGATAACCCCTCCATAGCCGGACTAAACATAGTGGCGAATGCATATTGAGGATCTGTTGTGGGAATACTACCGACTGCATTTTCCTACGGAGCTTCATGGACCTCGAATCCATTCGAGATCCTATTTTTTCTTCCGGACCACTTGCTTTCTATACCCTCAATAGGTTTCAGACTTATTATCCTTCTCATTGTGATCCACCCGATAGTCGACTGTACCTTCCTAGTGACTGACTGCGAGTTGGAAGCTTAGTGTCCCATATTCTAGGGACTTACACGGGTGACTGTGGGGGTATACTGCGGTACCTAGGGTAGACGTCATGTCACACTTCATAGAGTATACTTAGAGGGTGCTTCTGTGTTCAAGTTTCACTTGCACTGGTTAGTTCCTCTAGTGTTGGCTGGTGTAATTGTTCTTCCTACTAGATAGTTGTTCGCTTGATTTGTCTTATAGGAATTTTTCTAGTCTGTGTTTGGTTTCAAACGCTATTTAAGCCTTACTGTGTCATTTGATATTTTCAAAAAGTGGAATATCAAGAGCTCCATTGATCGTGAAGGCTTCAGGGTTTGTCCCCGGTTGCATTAGGGCCACCTCCACCACCGTTACGGTGAAGACTTGACCAAAAAGGGTTGTTTGAAGCGACCAGGCTGCAAGAAAATGTGATCAAGCTTACTCCAAGAGGATATTATTCTACTCCAGAGGAACCTATTATTTCTGACCTTGGAACAGAATATTTTGGGCCAACCAACCCTCTGATTACTGACTTGTCGGCGCCAATCTTAGTACAAGTTGTCCCTCCTAAGGTGACACCTTCCGAGCGTCATAAAGTGTTACAAGAAACCATGGAAGAAAATGATGCTACTTCATTCAGGAGTCCTCATACTCTTGTTTATGCTACTATCATAGGAGGCATCTTGCCTCCTAACCCACGTTCACCAGTTTGGACCACAGTGGTATTGACTCCATCTACTTCAGGCAGTGGTTCGATACTGTCATCGATGACCACCACTTCTCCATTTATGCAGAGTGCGACATGCCCTCCATTCTCATATGGGATGCCTGAATTCGATTCGGACTCAGTCCTTACCTACTCCACCTTATAGACTATGGGTTTGGGGGAAGAGATCTCAAACTATCCTGTGCAAGGGTATATCAGGGGCACTTCATTTCCCTTTAATGATATCCCTTACGGTGGGGGTCATATACCTCCTTTGTCCTCCTCGCTCGATGGTGCTTTCATGAACCCATCAGGCCGAATGTTATTTACATCTTGTTTGGAGTAGTAAGTTTAGGACCTTCATCTTACACTACACCAGTGGGATCCATGCCATTATTTTTGTTTGACGCGTTTGGGAACAACGCTTTTTTTTCGACTACCATCTCGGCTAGGGGAAACCCCATTTTTGGGAAACAAAACCCTGTGCAGGGTACTATTGCTACACAGGGAGCAAGTACATGAGTTTTCTACTCTCAGGGACTTTGGACTTCTTGGCAGGGATCAGTTCCCTCACAAGGGATGACAGTCGGGGGCAACCCCTTCTATGGTCAATAGAACCTTGTGCAGGGTTTAGTACCTATGACCATTAGGTCGGCTGGGGGTATCCCTTTCCAAAATCCTTGGAACACAATGCAGGGAGAAATCCCCTCCCAACACATGTCTAATTAAGGGAGTCAGCCAATGATATCCTAGCAAACAAAGTTTTCGTACGTTGGTCAAGGCCACGGTTTCTACCAGAACCCTGGCTAGAAGTCCAACTTTTCCTGGCAACCTAGTGCCAGTCAAACTCTAGGACCCCTTTTTCTTGTACATAGTACTCAACCCAAACTACTGTTTCTTGCAAAGCTACATCTGCCTGACTTTTCAAGGTTTCTTAACGATCCAATTTGTCATGATCCACGTTGCCCCCCCATGTCGACTAAGTTTCCCTAGGATATTCCAAAATTCGAAGACAAGGCTGGCGAAGACCCAGGTGATCACGTGACAACCTTCCACTTATGGTGCTCTTCAAACTCACTACGAGATGACTTCGTCTAGTTGTTCCTTTTTCAATGTACTCTTATCGAGGGTGTCGTGAAATGGTATATTGATCTTGATCACTCGAGGTATTCTTAGTTTAACGACATGGCAATGGTTTTCCTAAACCATTTCCATTTACCTGTGAGATACGATGTCGACACCGAATTGCTGGTCAACTTTGAGAAAACTAAGGTCGACTATATCTTTGATCACATCCAAGAATGGCAATGTCGGAAGAGCTTAATTAAGGTACAGGTCCCACCGAATTTCTTGATGGAGTGGTTCCTGAAGTCTTTGGTACCAGTTATATCCAAATATGTAGCAACTTCTGGAGTGTTTTCAGAGGAGGAGGCGATAATGAGAGCGCAACATCTCGAACTGATTTATTCTCAGTCTAGCTTGCTCTATGAGATCTTACCAGATGCACCATGGTCCATCCTCTAAAAGGCCAAACAAAATCCTAGACCCCAGGACAATGGTATTGTGGGCTCAACACAAGGAAATTCCACTGATCCGTTGTCAAATCAATTGCAACAATTGTTGATACAACAGATTGCGGCCAACCAGAGCTCTGGTTCAGCTGTTCCCCCTACCCAAATGTCAAACGTACACAATGTGCATTTGACGAACCTGAAGGCCAACCAACAACCTAAAGGAAAGAAGAATAAATAAAACAAGAAGAGTAAAGGGGAAAAAAAGGCGAATAACAATGATAGCAGGGGAAAAACAGAGAAAAGAAAGTTGAAGTATCTATGTAACCTTTGCACGGAGGACCACCTGAATCACCTGTGCCCTCAACTTGTGGAGGCTCAAAATGTATTGGTGCAACAAAATCCTGTTGTGTTGACGAACCCATTCCCACATGGGAAAAACATGGCTCAAGATTCAGCATCC
>ML788815.1:102138-115495 GCA_009831015.1 Picea engelmannii
CCCCCCCCCCCCCGCGTCTACTGGTAATAACTCGGTCGCGAATGTTTACATATTGAAAGGTGATGCTCATATCACAAGCAGTCAGGATTACAAAATGCCTGAATCTACCAAAAAGGGTAAAGAAGCCACAAACCCACCAATTCCTCTCCAAATTGAGAAGAAGATGGGAGAAACTATGACAGACATCCCCAAAGGTGAGTTCAAGAAATATTCTCATAATCTGAATGCAAGGGCTGCCCAGAACTACTCTGTTGTGGAAGATTTGGCACAAACACCTTGCATGATGTCTACTTTTGAGGTCCTCTAGAGTTTCCCTTCGCAGAGAAAAACCTTATTTTCCACCTTGGGATCTGCGGAGACTTGTAACCCGTGAGGGGTCATTCTCGATCCAACTGACTTGAAACCTCATCTTCCTTACCACGTGGCATTTCATATAGTAGTGGCTTACACCAAAAAATGGTTTACTCGAAATATCTTCCACACGGTGGTTAACGAGGGTGCCTCGAATTGCGTGATGTCGTTGGCGTGTTGGAAGGCCATTGGCCAACCCGTTTTGTCTCCGTCTCCCTCATTGCTTATGACATTCGACGGTTATTCGTTTAGACCACATGAAATCATGCCTTCTTTCCTCGTGCAACTAGGAGGAAATCCTGTGTGAATTGAATTTGAAGTGGTTGATGCACCTCTGGACCACAACCTCTTGTTAGGAAGGAGTTGGACCTATGCAATGCATGCAGTGGTTGCTACAGTCTTTCAGCTCTTGTTGTTTCCACATGAGGGCCAGATTGTGACCATTGACCAATTTTCTTTATCTTGTTCTGACTATTCATTGGGGGCATCCACGGTCCCGATGATTGATAACCCTCAGATCATCACCGTCAACATAGGGATTGGTTTGTGTCCATTATTGATGGGTACTTTGGATTACCTGCCATCTTCTAGAGATTTGAATCATATATCTGCTGCCATCTTCTAGTTTTGAACGACTTACTTTCATGATCTATGGACTCTTCCTTCCCCATCGACCTCGATGGAAGGGACAAGGAATTCTGGCATGGACATGCCCTTTTCTGCGGCTGAAGTTTCATACAAAATTGTCCAGCAAGCTTCGACCAACCTCGATCCGACTCCCGCACAAGAGTTAGATCCAGTTCTCGAGCCTATTTGGGCTCAAGGTTCTCTTGCCACTACAGATTCTTTAGACCTATTCTTACCCTCAGACGAGGTGATTCTTGAGGCATTGACTGGTCTAGAAAGACCCTGGGACGATCTTCATCATAGATCTTACTTCCTCCCAGAGTTAAGGAGAATAGAGGCGAGTGGATTTGCTTTTACTATGACTGGATATAGGTCTTGTCCTATTAATCCTTTGGCTATGCATGCAGTTTACACTGAGGGTAATATGGCGAGTATCGCTGAAATGTTCCCCATAGATACCTCCAAAACCCTTGGGTTTGTGGAGAATGTTTTTGTCAAAGAAGACTCCTCCCCCGAAGAGATTCGAATTTGTACAGATTTATTTATATAATTTCGCGATGTTTTTTTCTGGTCTTGCGAGGAAATGCCAAGCATAGACCTAAGAATCGTCGAACATGAAATAACAACTTATCTTGACGCCAAGATGGTCCGACAAAAGCTTCATCTGGTAAATCCTCTGAAAGTGAAAACGATTAAGGATAAAGTAGATAAATTTTTTAAATCTGGTTTTATCTACCCCATGCAGTTGATAGAATGGGTGTCAAACCCGATTCCAGTTAACAAGAAACATGGTACAATTCATGTGTGCATGGAATTCTATGACTCGAATAAGGCCTATCCGAAAGATAATTTTACCACCCCATTCATCGATCAGATTGTTGATGAATGCACAGGCTGCGAGGTCTTTTCATTCATGGATGGTTTTTCGGGATATAACCAGATTCAGATAAAACCCGAAGACAAAAATAAAAAAACTTTTAATTTTCCTTGGGTCACATTCACGTATTGTAAGATGCCTTTTGGCATGAAGAATGTTGGAGCCACTTTTCAGCGAGCCGTGTCATTTTCTTTCCATGACCTTAGACATATAGTTGAGGCATATCTTGATGATCTAGCATCACACTCTTGCAAGATATTTGATCATCCCAAACACCTCTGACTAATCTTCGAACGATGTCACTACTATCAGATTCACTTAAATCCTAACAAGTGTAGTTTTTGCATGACGATAGATCGTCTCTTAGGTTTCATTATTTCGACAACAAGGATCATGGTCGATCCTCTCAAGGTGGAGGTGATAGTTCAATTTCCTCCCCTGTGCACAATACCCTAGCTTCAGAGCTTACAAAGGAAAGAGAAATTTCTTCGGCATTGTGGGAAACTATGCCGAGATCAATAAAGGGTTTATGCATCTATTGAAAAAGGGATTCCCATTCTATTGGGATGAAGTCTCTCGACACTCTTTAGAAGCATTGAAATGCACCCTTACGTATGCCCCTCTGCTCCGACCTCCCGATTATAACATAGATTTCTTGTTGTATTTGGCCGCTAGAGAGTCAACCATCGACATGGTATTGGTTCAAGAGGACGATCTTCTCTAGGAGAATGTTATTTATTACCTAATATGAGGCCTGGTTGGGTCGGAACTTAACTATTCCCATGTTGAGAAGCTTGCTTTAGTAGTAGTGCATACTGTCCAACAGTTCTTTGATTACATTATTCTTCGCAAGACCATTTTCATTGTTGTTGTGAACCATTTTCAATATGTATTGACACGACGGGTCATTGGAGGAAATATCAGTAGATGGATTGTAATCCTCCAGAAATTTGACTTGGATTTTGTTTTCAAAAAATACAAAAATTTGTTGGTCTTGCTGAACTCATTTCAGAACTTCTGGTTGAATCTAGTAATGTCACGCATGAAGAATCGCCTAACAAAGGAGATATTTTTCTAATTGAATCTTTGGACCCCTGGTATGGAGATATACTAGTCTATATACAAACTTTGAAGTGCCCTGCTTCTTCTTCCCATGACGAGCCTCGATGAATTATCCATCAGGCATGAAACTATCTCATACTCGATGAAACTTTGTATCGTCGTGAGGTAGATTACATTCTTCACCGATGCCTTATACACAAGGAAGTAGAGCTCATTCTGAATGACTGTCACACTGGAGCATGTGGTGGTCATTTTTATGGGTTGGAAACAACCCAAAATATTTTACGTGCTGGTTACTTTTGGCCTACGTTAATCAAATATTGCGTTGAGTCGGTCAAGAAGTGCCACCCATGTTAGATCTTCTCTCGGAATATGCAGGCACATACTGATCCCATGTTTTCTATCATTTATGTTGGTCCTTTCACCAAGTGGGGGATTTACTTTACTACATGTCACCTAGATTCAGCCAGGGGGTATTGTTACATCATCGCAGTGGTAAAATACTTCACAAAGTGGGTCGAGGCTATGTCAATACTTAACAATGATGGAGAAACAATGAATATTTTCATTTTTAACCAGATAGTAGCAAGGTTCGACATCCCAAAGGAGATTGTCATTGACCATGCTAGTCACTTCCAAAAGAAAATGATGACCGAGTTAACATCAAATCTTGGGTTAAGGCAAGAACATTCATCATTGTACTACCCACAAGCGAATGGTCAGGTTGAAGCTGTGAATAAGTCTCTCAAGACTATTCTTCAACGAAAGATCAATTCTGCCAAGTCAAATTGGCATTTGATGTTGTACTCGGTGTTTTGGTCCTACCGAACATTTGTAAAGACTACCACTGGTTTCTCACCTTTTCAACTCGTATACGGGCTAGAAGCAATCTTTCCTATTCAGTGCCAGATCCCATATTTAAAGTTGGTAGCGTAATTACTTCCAGACACTTCATCTATTGAGGAATGCCTATTATATCTCGAGCAGCTTGATGAGCAACGTCATGATGTAGCCTCAGCCAATGAGGCTCAAAAGCAATGATTCAAGTGTCAGTATGATTTGTCGGTTCGTCCTTGGATTTTCTCTGAAGGCTATCTTGTCCTGGTCTATGATCAAGACAAGGATCCCCTGGGGGCAGGAAAGTTCAAACCCATGTGGCTCGAACCATTCATCATGAAAGAGGTCTTAAAGAAGGGTGCTTACCATCTGGTTGAATTTGAAGGAAATGCCTTGGCAGAGCCTAGAAATGGGCTTTACCTCAAGAAGTATTACTCTTAGGTTTGTCACCTGGGTGACTTCTTGTACATATGTATAGTTCTTATACAATTTTTGTCTTTTTATTTTATGGACATGTAGTTTTTTTTGTCTTCTTTTTCACTGTGGCAGATGTCAAGTGAATCCAAGGTGTTCTTTGGGTTCGAAGATGACGCTAGCCGACACACTTGCAAGATTGTTTCCATGGCTTGGGTGATTTTCACACCTAGAGGCCAGTTTCTATCTTCTGGAGGTACCTGTCTAGGTGATGCCACAAACAATGTCATCGAGTACAACACCGTGATAGAGTTTCTTTGTGACGTTTTGTCACATGGAATTTATCACCTCTAGGTCTACTTAGATGCTCAGCTGGTTGTGTCCCAGTTAAACAAAGTTTATCGTGTTTATGATCCTACTTTTCACTGATGTTTCCTTAGGGTAAGTCTCTTAGAACGTTAATTTGATTACATTACATATATCCATGTTCCTAGGAGATTTAATCAAATGACATATACTCTAGCTAATCAAGTGTTAGATTGGCATGTTGCACACACATAAAAAGAAGCACACACATACACATGTAAATACATTTGTAAAAAATGTGATCCATAAGACGAATATAGATGTANATATATATATATATATATATATATATATATATATATATATATATATATATCAAAAAATGTCATGAGTACATAAGTATGAGATAATTCCAAAAAAATAAGGTTCGGTATACATCACGGGGCTTATGCCCTAAAAAATTATACAAAGGTGCCCTCAGAACATAAAAGTCTATCCTATCTAAGCTCGGGGCCTATTGACCCTGCCATAATGAACAACGATGTTGGAAAAATGCCGAAAGAGTTGGACCCAAGTCCATGCCACCCACACTACAGGAGACTGCAAAGAAGGTTAGAGATACTTGATCTCGTCCATAGGAACTGTATGAGTGAGCGTGGTGAGGTTGCGCTCCACCTGCCTCAAAACTCTCTCAACCTCTCTAGCTAGAGGTCCCCCTATGGCTACTACTGGTCCCGCCTCTGGTCGAGGATGTCGTTGATTCCTCGTGAATTCCTTCAGGCACACTGGTCCCACATCTGTACATAACAGATACAAAATTCAGTACTCTAATACACATATAAAAATGATATATATGAAAAAATTAAAAATTAAATAACTTTAAAAAATGTGTTACCTATCTCTCCTCACTCCTCTCCAAGAGGCATGGGCATGTCTGGATCTCTGGAAAAGTTGATTCTAGCATAAGGATAGTCTTCTATCACTAGAATCTATCGTGCCCACTGATCAAAACATTTGTCATCAAAGGCGTCTATGGTCCTCCCTCCCCTCTGTCGTGGAAACAATGCTATCCATCTGCATACTTGTGGGAAGGAGGCCACATGCCCTCATACAATCTCTATAGGACTCAGACTAGGCACTCTCGAAGAAGAAGAATGAGCAAAGAATAGTGTCAAACTTGAAGTTCTTGTTGTTGCGTTGTCAACACTCTATCAATTATTTCTTCATGCATGTGAGCATGGTCGTACTCCAATCGAATATATGTGCCTCCTAGCACTGAATGGCACAATGCATGTGTGCTCAGGAAGCCTGGTGAAGGGCTGCAGATCCAGTAATCTGCCCAATAAGTAGAAATATCACTCTCAGAGACAAACTGGTGATCTTGTGAATTGGCACTTGAGAACCGACCTTCTCAGTGCCAGCCTCACAATACATCTGGATTTAGTCCTCGATGTTAAAAGGACCAGGGGGAAATGTCTACAGATTGGCTGGTTCCCCTCTCCTTGAGAGTCCAGTCGAGAAGTAAATGTCCTCAATTGTTGGAGTCAATGACTATTCCTCTATCATGAATGCCTCTACATCCAAATGTCAGTAGTCAACCAGGGAATTCAGTAGCTTGGGTTGTGACCTCATAAATGGACACCGAAAGAACTTCCACAACTCACATTATTTCAATGCGACAATGGAAACAGGGTACTCATCAACCAGTATATCAATTTCCTCATGTTCCCTCTCCCTCCAATGGACATACATCATGTTCCATGGAAGATAACAAGGGAGTTAACTCTTGAATTTTAAATTTTTTCCATGCTTTTGAGGGTGTACGTGGGTTGTTTTGGTCATAGTCGTGTATGTACATGGGCATAGTGTTTTCTTCCTGAGAACATACGCGGGTTGTCCTAGGAAAACCTATGTACATGAAGGGCCTCTCTTTTTAGGAGAGCGTGGCCCCTCAAAAACAAAAAGAAATGCATAATTTAAGAATTGAAACGCAAGAGGGATACATTTGTACTTACTTGGTCCGAGCAAAAGTTCATTTCGTCCTCTGAAGCTCCAGGAATCAACTTCTTTAGAAAAGGGTATTTTTCTCCTTTTGGTCAATTTTCAAAATGCAATGGTGAAAATTAGTTGTCAACTTCTATTTATAGACTTTTTTGACCCTTTTTGCCACTTTTTTGACCCCCTTTGTCATTTTTCCTGGCTCGGAAATCATTTGATTCAGTTATTGAGTTTATTATTGGATGTTATGATACACTTTTCCTTTTGGTTTGGTAACTTTTTGGGGGATGGGTCACTTTAAGTGTCCTTTGGTAAAAGTCATTTTTTCCAACTTTTTGCATATAAGTTAGGATTTCACCTCCACTTTCTGCATCTCGTTGTCTTTTCTGCTTTGCCATAGGATTGATCCCATTGAAGTGTGACACAAAACCTTCATTGCTTCTCTAGAAGTGTCATCATTAGGTGGTAGAGCCTACCTTTACATGGATGCCCTAGATAGATCCTTGTTGCATTTTGACATCCATGTTGTCTATAATGACTATAGGCTCGAGAGTACTTGTTAGTCCTGTCATGTTTATGACATTGAGCCTCATTCGTCTGATGCACCATCATTCTTGGCCTCACCCTCAGGACTCCCAAAATGAGCAAGCTTTGTTGTCTTTCAAGCTCGCTTTGAAATACGAAAGCAACATCCAACGAGACTGCATTTATGCTTTTCAATCTTGTCTGGATTAATTGAGAAAAGTAACCTTATATAGTCTTCTTTAAGATCTTTTCAGAGTCTCTAAACATGAAAATATTGTTGAGCGATCTTGTTTCCCTTCACGCTCACCAAACTCAAATTTGAAGGCATGTCTGTCCAATGGTAGTTTACCCCTTTTTCGGTCTGGATGGTCATTTGTACAAATAAAGGTATGCTCTAGGAACTTTGGTTCACTAGAAGAGTATTCTCAGGCACAAGTTTAACCCTTTTCGGGTCTAAGGGACTAAATTTTTGAAAAATGAACATTCTCCTTGGTTTTGGTTTATCACCTTTTTCGGACCTTGGAGATTACTTACGAAAAAGGAACCTACATGGAGTCCATAGTTAAGCTCTTTTTAGACTCCCTAAAATTGAAAAGATCGTCGAGGAACCTTGTTCCTTCACACTCATTAAATTGGTCCAGAAGAACATCTATCGTCATGAGTTTACCCCTTTTTCCAGCCTATAGATTATTGTGGAAAAAGGTACACCTCGGGAGATTCATCTTGCTGAGAGAGTTCTCCTTAGTAACTTTTATACTTTTTTCAAGCTAAGGTGACTAAATTTTAGAAAAAGGCAGTGAGTCCATAGTTAAGCTCTTTTCAGACTCCATAAAATTGAAAATATTGTCGAGTGATCTTGTCTTTGTCACACTCGTTAAATTGGTTTTGAATAGATGTCTTTTCGGTGCAAGTTTAACCCTTTTTCGAAACGACTAGACTATCTCCGAAAAAGGTACTCCTCATAGTCTTCTTTTAAGTTTTTTCAGACTCTCTAAACGTGAAAAAACTATCGAGCTTACCTTCTGTGGGCTCGTTAAAAATACATTGAAGGGGGTTTCATTGTTTTTTTCTAATCGCATTTGCATCTCTACATCTTTGGCCTAATGCTGACTCCATGTTGCTCTCAACTGAACCTTTGAAGCATGCCTTATACGCAAGCCTTGTAGCACTTTGACCCATGGAGGATTTTTCCCCGAGTGTCCTTTTCTTGCACATGTCTCCTTGCTTTGAGTATTAGTGTGTTCCTTATGCCTGGAAATAGTATCTTTTCTTGTGACACTCGTTCCTCCTTTGTAACGTAGCATTCTTTTATTCCTTTTCAAGATCTTTAAAAAATTGAAAAAGACAAAAAAAATAAAAAAAACCCAAAAAGAGGGGACAAAAAATATGTATTCTTTTTTGGCAGCACAAAGAGTTTCCCTTGGACAAAGAACATCTTTTTGTTTGTTCGTCAAGCATTGGGATCTAGTATGACCTTAGGAATCTTTTATCGCTACATAGAGTTGTGTCCTCTTCCATTTGGTTACTCTTCCAGACACGTGGAGAGTTTGCGTTGCCTCCTGCATCGTGAACTTATGTCAATGTCATGTTGCCTGAGTTTGATCATATTTCGTTCTTTATCTAAGGGAAGTTTCACCCAACCTGAGTCAGTCTTTGTAACACCCCCCCCCCCACAATCACGGGCTGGGCATGCGCTACTTCCCAGAATAACAATCTCATACTTAATTCTATATATAAGACATGCATTTAAGCAAATGAAACACATTTAAACTTAGAGTAACCATAAGAATTACTTCTATTATAAATAATCAATGGCTTTAACATTAATTCGTATGCACAGCAGAATACATGATAAATATAAATACACAGACATGCAGAAAAGTAATTAAAACATCATCTGGTACTTATCTTTGAAATGGTGGTAATTCCACCAACCAGGTGTAGGCCTTCCACAAACCTCCCATCCTTAGACTGCACTGCTCATCAAGCTCAGTGGTGGGTCACCCCCGAGCTGGGACTAATCTCCACCCCAAGGCAAGGAATCCTAGGCTAGGCTGAGGTTACCATGAAAATACACAGTCACAAGGAAGGATTCTCTCCCAGGAACCACTTATACTCACTGCTCATAGACTCTCCTTCCCCACATGCCTACTCCACCCCAGGAGTATACACCTTCTCTGTCACCTAGACAATCCTTCGGATGCTAACCTCCCTTGCCTTGTGTTTTAGAGACAGATTGGACTGGAAGTCTTTGATCTCTATGGCAGCTACAGGGTTACTTCCAGGAGTCCTCTCCTTCCTCTGCGCACTCTCTCACCTGGAGAGAGTCGCTCATAGGCCCAACAACTTGTTCTTCCAACTTCAACCACCTCTCTCACCTGGAGAGAGTGTTGTGCAAACTAGCCAACAAGCCACACAGGATCAAACACTACACATCCACCATAATCAACAAGAATCCAGACACGAACACCCCAAGGTAGCTACAGACAGGTGCAATAGCATAACCAGGCTTAGCAGGGATGGGACACTTTCATTTTCTCAATTTGGCAACACGGGATAGACTCACACTCTGGATTCTCAGGGATGCATGACGAGTTGTCCATGCAGGGGTCGATTCAGACTCCATGGTTTATAACAGAGAAGTAGTGTACCGACTTTCCATAACAAGCAAAACCTTTTTCCCGAAATCAACACAGGCTTCTAGTTCAGGGGATGTACGGTTCAGAATATGCACGAGGTCTCTTGCAGAGGTCGGACCGGTTCTCGCTCAGACGGTCGGGTAGAATGGAGGAGGAACCCCCACCAAGACTCATCTCAGCCATTTTATTTGCATGGGCTTGGGTTGACACTTGTCACCCATGAAAATGCATGCATTCCATCAGCATGCTTTCCTCCCCATTTGGAAGTCACTTGTCATTCCAAAAAGAACTTAGGATAAAACATATAATTCACATGGTCTTTTTGGAATAATATTAAAATATTATTCCCAAGGACTTAAGCCCCTAGGCTCAACACTTAGCCCCCTTTTCCCACCTTCTAGCCCCTAATCCCTTGCCCATTCTGTGGAAGCTTAGTCCCCCATCACTCATTCATCGGCGTCGGTCTGCATGCGGCGGTGTTTATATTTTATTAATGTTCTGCATTGATACATGTACATAATCAGGCTCTTGGCCTTCAACCCTTAGGCTCTCTGGCCTAACAATCACATAAGCCCACCAACTTATATAACCTTGGCTCACGGCCAGCCTATAAAACATATTTACAATTCATTTCATAAACAAGATTTATGACAGGGCTCAGCCTTGGGGACATTACAATCCCCCTCCCCTTATTTCTGCACTGTCCTCAGTGCAACTTTACACTGCATCTGCAAGCTTTTCAAAATTTTCAAAAAGATGCGGGTACTCTGCCCGCATAACATTTTCATGCTCCCATGTCACATCCTCAAGACCATACCAAGTCCACTGGACCTTTACAAGCTCTATGGCTCGATTCCGGAGTTGTTTGTTTTTCCTGTCCAATATGTGCACAGGATGCACTTGCAGGACACCTTCTGGTTCCACCTGAATCACATTCCAGTCGATAACATGATTAGCATCAGGTATATATTTCTTAAGAAATGAAACATGAAACACATTATGTACAATCATAGATGCAGGTAATGCAAGCTTATATGCAACTGGCCCAATCCTTTCCAGGATTTCAAATGGCCCACAAAATCTGGCTGCCAACTTGGTGCAACTTCCCAGCTTCAGGGAACTCCTGTTAGTTTTCACTTTTAGGAAAACATGATCACCCACTTTGAATTCTTGGTGGTTTCTATTCTTATCAGCATAACTTTTCTGCCTGTCCTGGGAAACTTTCAAATTCTATTTAATTTTTATCATTTGGTCCTCCATCTCTTTGAGGAACTCTGGCCCAACTACTGTTCTGTCAGTTGGATTATCCCATCTCACTGGAGTGTTGCACTTTCTTCCATAAAGTGCTTCAAATGGGCTCATCTTCAATGATGCATGATACCCATTATTGTAGGCAAATTCTACCAAATGCAGGTAGTCTTCCCATCTTGATGGTTTGTCCATCACATACATTCTCAGCATGTCTTCTATTACTCTGTTCACCCTCTCTGTCTGTCCATCGGACTCGAGATGATACACTGTACTAAGGTTCAGATTTGTCCCGAATCCTTTGAACAAACCTTTCCAGAAATTTGAGGTGAATTTCGGGTCCCTATTAGACACAATCATTTTAGGAATTTCGTGCAAGCGTGTCACTTCTTTTAAGAAGATATCAACAACATCTGCTTCCTTCTGAGTGGTTTTCAGTGGAATAAAATGGGCATCTTTTGTAAGCCTGTCCACCACAACCATGATTGAATCATGTTGCTTGCTTGTTCTAGGCAATCCTGTAATAAAATCCATGGTCACCACTTCCCACTTCCACTCAAGAATGGGCAACGGCTGCATCAACCCTGCTGGGTGCCTATGCTCAGCCTTAACTTTCTGGCATTCCATACATCTGGCGATGTATTCAGCGATCTCTCTCTTCATACCCGGCCAAAAGTAATGGCTTTTGACTATCGCCACAGTATTCTAATATCCAGGGTGTCCAACATATGTCACATTATGCATTTCTCTTAGAATAGCAAGTTTCAAATTCTGGACATTGGGTATATACACTTTGTTTTGTACAAAAGTACTCCATCGGCTTCCAACGTGTAATTTTCCTCTTTCTGTGGCCTTTCACTCTGCTGTAGCTTTGCTACCAAATCTCTATACTGCAAATCTACATTTGCATCTTCCAAAATTCTATCCTTAATATCAGTCTTGTACATGCTAATGCCTGTAGCATGTAATTCGTGCACCTTTCTTCTGAGTGCATCGACCACCTTGTTTTCCTTCCCTTTGATATGCTTGATATCAAAGTCGTATTCACATAGAAATTCCAGCCACCTACTTTGTCTATCATTTAAGGTTGTCTGATCAAACAAATATTTCAGACCATTATGGTCTGTTCTCAATTCGAATCTCCTTCCTATGAGGTAATGTATCCATTTCCTCAGAGCGTGGACAATTGCTGCCAGCTCCAAATCGTGAGTGGCATAATTCTTTTCATGCTCTTTCAGCTTCCTAGACTCATAACAGATTACAAATCCATCTTGGTTGAGAACTCCTCCCAACCCTTCCTTACACACATCTGTGCACACCATGAAATCCATATTTGGATCTGAAATCCTCAATATTGGAGCGCTAGTTGATAGTTTCTTCAATCGCTAGAAACTGTTCTCACACTCTTCAGTCCACTGAAAATTTTTCTCCTTCCTTTGCAAGGAAGTGATAGGATGAGCTATCCTTGAGAACCTTGCTATAAAACTTCTGTAGTAGCCCGCCAGACACATAAAGGATATGACTTCTAACACATGCCTTAGTGTTGACCATTCTCTGATGGCCTCAACCTTCTCAGGATCCATGGCGATCCCTTCTTCTGAAATAATGTGCCCCAAGTAATGGATCTGCCTTTAATAAAATGAGCATTTTCTCAACTTGGCATATAGTTGGTGTTCTCTCAACACTTGCAACACCATTCTCAGGTATTGTTTTTGCTCTTCTTATAACTTGGAATACACCAAGATGTCATCCAGGAAGACTATGACAAACTTGTCTAGATAGTCCCTAAATACACCATTCATCAAGCACATAAAAACAACAGGTGTGTTCGACAGTCCAAACAACACCACTGTGAACTCATAATGACCGTACCTTGTTCTAAAGGTGGCCTTGCTGATGTCCTCATCCTTTATTCTTACCTGGTGATATCCTGATCTGAGATCTATCTTCGAAAATATTTTCGCACCCTTCAACTGATAGAAAAGATCATTGATCCTCAGGAGAGGATACTTGTTCTTGACAGTTACCTTGTTCAACTGTCAGAAATCAATGCACAACCTCAACGTCCCATCCTTCTTCTTCATGAATAAGACTGGGGCACCCCAAGGTGACACACTGGGGTGAATGTACCCCTTCTTTAGAAGTTCTTCAAGATGCAATTGCAACTGTAACACCCTGTTTACCCCAGTCTGTAAAAATAACTATACTGGACAGGAGCTATGGAAAAATCAAAGATTGTGAATGTTTGATTTAATGTACCTTTGTATGAAAGGTCTGAGGAATGTAAATGATGTATGAATATATGTTGCATGACTGCTAAGAGAGGGAATGTGCTAAAAAGAGACCACGATGGCTGATGAGAGGTGGTGGAAGGGGCCAAGAGTGGTTGCATTAACTTCCACCGAACCAAAACCGTACTGGTTTGTACATGCTCGGGAAAACCAAAGCTCACTCTTAGACCCCGAAATGAATT
>ML788815.1:125615-157179 GCA_009831015.1 Picea engelmannii
CCCAAGCTTGTTGACTGGTCAGTAACCTTTTGGGGACCAAAAGGTCTTATTGTGGGGAGGTGTGATCCGAAATCGGATCCAGAAGCCTGACAGGGCTTGAAAAATGCTCAAAAATGAAAGTGCTCAGAATCCAACGAAACCAACTCCATTGCGTTCATCTCGTCTTCCTGATTCCGGCGGTATATTTACTTTTTCAAACAGACTCCGTATGCGAAAGTTATCGCATTCTGATCGGAAGCCCAAACAGGTAAAAAGTCAAAGGTCAACTGGTCAAAAAGTCAACGCTGATGTCATCATGCTGACTGTGCAGGAGATGATGTGGCACTCTCTGGCTGATGGTGATTGGACAAGTTTGCTGACAGGGTAGACATGTGGCAGGCAATTGGACCAATCAATGGTTGACAAGTGGCATTTGTCCGTCGAATGGGAAAGTGCCACGTGGCCCAATCATGGGCAGCCACGTGGCACCCAGTCATCAATCAAAGTGGCAGGTTTCAAAATTTTTGGGGTCCCTGGGTTTTGAACCCATGACCAACCACTAAGCAAAGCCTTCACAATAGTCCTATAACCAATGCGCCCAAATTATTTCATGTTATTAAAACCCATATTATAAAACTTATTACATAGTATTATGGCGCATAAAGGAGTTATGGGTCAGCGCTTAGCCCTTTGGGTTAAGCGCTTGGCCATATGAAGCCATGTGACCATGCAAAGAGGGCGTGCGCCCAAGGCTAAGGGGCCAAGCTCGAAATTTAACCATATTATAACTAAAAAGTGGGTTTTTAACCACTTTTTTGGTTTTAATTAATGTTTAAGCCATTTTTAATGTAATTAACTCATTTTTGGGAGTTATTGGGCATTTTTAGAGCCTAAATTCGTGGAGGAAGTTGGAGATGGATAACCAACTTCCCAACTATTTAACCAAGGCCATTTTGAGGCCATGGGGACAACTTTTGAGAGCATTCAGAGCAAAGATGCTGAGGAGAAGCCAAGTCAAAGACAGTTGGAGGCAGAGAAGTCGTTGAGGAGGAGATGCTATCAGACCATTTCTGAGAGCTCCGGACGTCCGTTTCACATGCCATTTTTTGTGCATGGTTTCAGAGATCTAGGAAAACATGACCAGATCAGTCTTGTAGCCATTTCACATTGTAATGATGTACTATCGATCTTTCAAACAGAAATAAAGAAGCCTCCCCCACAGAGAAGAGGCCCGGAGACGTAGGCAAAGTTGTGCCGAACTCCATTATCAACCTGCGTATTATGGTGTGCTGTCTTTCATTGCATTTCAGATCTGCATATATGTATATGGCTGTATAATTCCTTTTCTTTTCTCATTCTTTCGCTAAGTTTCTCAATGGTTAATTAATGCATGCAAATAAAAACTCAACCATAAGTCATTCGAAAAATACTGACGGATCAGCCTATCACCCTCAAACCGATGGATAGACGGAAAGGGTGAATCAAATATTAGAATACATGCTCAGGATGCATGTAATGCATCAACCCAAAAGGTAGGAAGACTACCTGCCACTAGTGGAATTCGCCTACAACAACGGCTACCAAGAATCCCTGAAGATGAGTCCCTTCGAAGTCCTCTATGGTAGGCCATGCAACACTCCAGTCAGTTGGAGTAATCCTATAAACAGAGTTACCATTGGACCCCACATGTTGAAAGAAATGGAACAACAAGTGACTCAGATAAAACAAAATCTAAAGGTCGCTCAGAACCGACAAAAAAGCTACGTCGACAGAAGGAGAACTCCAAGAGAGTTCCAGGTGGGAGACCACGTATATCTCAGAGTTAGGCCTAGGAAGAGTTCCCTGAGGATGGGAGATTGTGCCAAGTTGGCACCTCGGTATTGTGGACCCTTTGAAGTTCTAGATAGAGTGGGACCTGTAGCCTATAGGCTAGCACTTCTTCCCACAGTAAAAACACATAATATTTTCCATGTTTCATTATTGAAGAAATATGTACATGATTCTAATCATATAATTGATGGGTCTGTGATCCAGGTGGAACCGGAGGTAGAATTCCTACCAGAACCTCAACGCATACTGGACAGAAAGGAAACCCTGCTTAGGAACTGAACCATTGCACAGGTCAAGGTGCAGTGGAAACATTTTGGCGCAGATGAGGCTACATGGGAAATGGAAGATGCCATGAAACAAGCATATCTGATTTTTTTTACCCCTATACATACATGTCATATTGATAGATAGAACATCGAGGACGATGTTCCTTTAAGGGGGAGGGAATTGTAACACCCTGTTTCCCTCAATCTGTAAAAATAACTATACTAGCGAAGAACTATGGAAAACTCAAAGATTGTGAATGTTTGATTTAACGGACCTTTGTATAAAAGGTCCGAGGAATGTAAATGATGTATGAATATATGTTTAATGACTGCTAAGAGAGGGAATGTGCTAAAAATAGACCACGATGGCTGATGAGAGGTGGTGGAAGGGGCCAGGAGTGGCTGCATTAACTTCCACCGAACCAAAACTGTATTGGTTTGTACATGCTCGGGAAAACCAAAGCTCACTCTCAGACCCTGAAATGAATTACCCACTCGGATGGTAGGTGGGGAGGCTCCTCAAGAGTAAATGAGGGGATGGGGTGAACTTCCCATCCATGGAAGCTCTCAGACATGACCATTGGATAGGGAATTTCATGCCACACGCAACCTCATAGGAGGAAAGAAGTGTGGAAGGGGGGGGGCGGGATAGGGGAGAATACAGACACACATGCACATGCGATAGGAATGGCAAAAGGAGAACTAGAGGAAATCAAGGAAATACAGTGAGTCATGAGAAGAGGAGAAGAAGAGTAACCTTCATCCTGGACTTCCGACGAGCGGGAAGTAAGAGACTGAGTCTCAAAGCATCGTGGTCTAGATCGAGGGTGGCTAGTGGTAAATCCATTTAGAGTCATTGAGCCTACAGCTGGGTGGAAACGAGCACCCCTCTTAGCATTTGCATTACACCTGGTGTTTTCTGATAAGTGTTTATGTCCTGTATTTTAAATTGAATATTCCTGGAATGCATGCTCATGGTTGTACACTCATAAATGGTTTCTCTATAGAAATGTTTGCCTGTTGTTTTGATCGAAAATGGTGGATGCATGCTTATACTTGTATGACCATATTCAGTTTATATGTGTGTGTGTGTGTGTGTGTGTGTGTGTGTGTACTGAACAAGTTCATATTTCGAGTCCATCCTCGGGAGAATTGTCCCCTACACTTAACTCATGCGATGCCTTGGTTGGATTTCCCCGAAAGCACCTCCTTCCGGGAAAGTTCCCAGACCCTACAGAGATGAGTGAGTCCCTTGCAAGGACTGCCATTTTAGTAAACCCGTGAGTTTGCTTCTTCCCTATCACCGAAAGTATCCTAGCAGGGATACCTCACGACATTTCGGAGTTTTGACACCGAGGATACCCAAGGGCCAGTTTCATTGTAGTCGCCAAACGCAAAATCCTGACTTGCGAGACCCCGAAATGAACTTAGCCTCATAGATAGATATATATATACATATATCGGCATTTCCGATTTTTCACTCCCGAGAAACTCAGATGCGATACCTCTTGTCATCGCACATCACAAAATCCTGACTTGTGAAACCCCGAAACGAGCTTAACGTATATATATGAGTTTCAGCTCCCGGGAAAATCAGATGCGAGACCTCTTGTCATCGCACATCGCGAAATCCCGACTTGCAAAACCCCGAAACGAGCTTAGCGTATATATATGAGTTTCAAAGTTTCAGCTCCCGAGAAACTCAGATGTGAGACCTCTTGTCATCGCACATCACGAAATCCTGACTTGCGAAACCCCGAAACGAGCTTAGCGTATATATTTGAGCTTCGGAGTTTCGGCTCCCGTGAAACTCAGATGTGAGACCTCTTGTCATCGAACATCACGAAATCCCGACTTGCGAAACCTCGAAATGAGCTTAGCGTATATATATGAGCTTCAGAGTTTTGGCTCTCAGGAAACTCAGATGCGAGACCTCTTGTCATTGCACATCGCGAAATCCCAACTTGCGAAACCCCGAAGTGAGTTTAGTGGATATATGAGCTTCGTAGTTTTGACTCCCGAATTTCCTAGATGCGAGACCTCCTGTCTGCGCATATCATGAAATCCCAAAGTATGAAACCAAAAAAAGGTTTAACGCGGATGAGATATGGTGTTTCATTGTTTCAGCACCCAGGATATCTAAGGGAAAGTCTCTCGTACTTGCCAGTCCTGAAATCCTGACTTGCGAAACCCTGAAATGGCATAGCGTGTCTAGAGTTTGGAGGTTTCGGTGTTTCGGCACCCGGGAAACCCAAGGGTCAGTTCCCTTGTACTCGCCAATCGCGAAATCCTCAAGTATAAAACCTCGAAAAGGTCTAGTGTGGATAATTCTTGGTGTTTCAGCAGCTAGGAAACCCAAGGGTCAGTTTCCTTGTATTCGCCAGATGAAAAATCCCGACTTGCGAAACCCCAAAATAAGTATAGCGTGGATAAGTTTTGGTCTTTCGGTGTTTCGGCACCTAGGAAATCCAAGGGTAAGTTCCCTTGTACTCGCCAGTCATGAAACCCCGAAGTATGAAACCCCAAAATGGCGTAGTGTGTCTAGAGTTTGGATGTTTCGGTGTGTCGACACCTAAGAAATCCAAGGGTTAGTTCCCTTGTACTCACTAGTCGCGAAGTCACAATTTGCGAAACCCCGACTAGCGAAACCCCAAAATAAAAATAACGCAGATAAGTCTTGATGTCTCGATATTTTGTCACCTGGGATATCTAGAGGAAAGTTCCTGGTACATGCTAGTCTCAAATTTCTAACTAGTGAAATCTCGATATGGCTTAGCGCGTGTAGATTCGGTTTTCGGTGTTTCGGTACCCGAAAAACTGAAGGGTATGAACCCCTTGTCCTCTTCTACTGGGAAAACCCGGTACGTGAAACACTGAAAGGTGGAATGCCAGGTTTTAATTCGAGGCATTGTTAGATGTGACAAATTTTTGGTTCCTTTCGGATTTTGACACTTCGGGAGACCTGAGAGCAGGGGAACACATGCATTGCGATTTCCCAAATCGCGAAAGCCGGAAGCACCTCTCTGGTAAGGCCTGTGGTCATAGCCAACAATCACATGGGTAAGGGTAAGGGATGGTAGGGTATGCATCAGGCCCCACAGGATTTCAAGGATTCTATTTCTCGGGGAAAAAAAGGAAAAAGACGAAAAATATTAGTTCCCGTAGTGGGTGTGTTACAACAACTCTTTCAGCTCTGGCATACTCATTCTATAAGGAGATTTCAACACTGGAGCTGCTCTAGGCATCAAATTTATAGAAAAATCTATGTCTCTCTTCGGAGGTAGTCTAGGACCCTCCTTAAATACATATTTAAACTTTGTGAGTACCTCATGGTCTCCAATCCTTGAGACTTCATCTCTGGAATCTTCCTCCACATGGGCTGCAAATAATTGACAGCCTTTTTTGCAACACTTCTTCAACTACATGGTTGATATTTCTCTAACATCCACAACTCTAAGAATCCCTTGGACTGTTTTTCGATTCCCCTCCTCATCCAGGCATGTAAACCTCTTGTTACGAAAGTCCAGGAGGGCATGGTGTTGGTCCAACCAATCCATTCCAATTAAAAAGTCATAAGAGCCTAAAGGAAAAATATTCAATTCAACCTTCGTGCTCAGTCCTTTCATGTCCATAGGACAGGACTTCACCAACTCAGTGACTTTCCTCTTGGTTCCTGTAGCCAACTGTACTAACCAAGACTTTTCATATTTGCTTCTTGATAAATGCAAAATTTCCACCACCCTAGGATCTACATAACTATGGCTAGCCCCTGAATAGATTAAAATAATAAATGGTTGGTTGTTAATCATACCTTCCACTTAATTCATGTGCAATTGAAATTCAACTTGCTTGTTGTCCAGGGCTATGTAGATCCTTGGCATTCTACTGCCCATATCCTCCACTATTTCATCTTGTTGAACATTGTGGACGGTTCTCGCTTTATCTATTCTGTGGGGGAAGTCTTTGTACCTATGGTTTCCTTTACAACCCCAACACTCCATAGGTGGCAGTCTTGGGATTTGCTCACCCATTTCAGCCTTCCTAGGCTCTCTAAATAATGGTTGTCCCTAAGGACTGTTTCTGAAAAAGGGAGTCTTGTTTCCCTTCAACCTCTGCTCTTTCTTGAACTTCTTCTGATCATCCCAAGCCTTCCGAAAAGTAGGCCTTTCTCTTTCCTGTTCATACAATCATTTGTCCCTTCTTATTGTTTCTTCCATAGTCTTGGGATCATCATAATGGATCTTATCACTAATGGAAGGTGGCGGTCCACTCAGATATCTCTGAATCTTGACAACCTCATCTTTGATGAATGAAACATACTTCAGTAGTTCCAAAAACCTTTGTTTGTATTCATTAATGGTCATGCTGCCTATCTTGAGTTTGAAGAACTCCTTCATCTTTCTGTCATAGTATCTTTTAGTCAGGTATTTCTTCTTGAAATACCCCTTGAACTCCTTCCAAGTGACATCTTTCTCTCTGATGTGCTACACCTGCACAAACTGATCCCACCACATGGATTCTTTTCCTTTCAATTGATACATCGCAATTTTTCCTTCTGCATGAGCAGAATAATTCTGGAGTTGGAAATATTTCCTCATGCCAAGAAACCATTTTTCGGCATCTTCCTCCTTCTTATGTTCTCCATTGAACGTTGGAGGCTTGATCTTGTTCATCTCTCCCTTCAATTCATCCACTCCATATCTTCGGTGTTTTTTGGTAGGGGACGGGCTTGAACTACTGCATGCCTCCCTGCTGGAATGCTTTGGGGAGCGACGATGATGTCTACTACCACTCCTCAATCTTCTTCTCCTCTGAGGGGTTCTGACACTTCTTGATCTTCTTTTCCTCTCAGGGGTCCTACGACTCTCTGTCTTGCTTGAGTCACTACCCTTCTCCAATTTCCTTTCTATTATTTCCAGGCTCTTCAACATTTTTAAGTTGAATTCACCCTACTGATACCTGACCCTCATGAGCTTTCGTTTATCAGCTTGGTGATCTTGAGCATCTTTCTGCAATCTTTCAATGAGTTTCATCATATGTCCTTCCTTATCCATCTCTTTTATGTGCCCATTAGAATTTGATCCTTCGATTCCCAAGTTGACATCCCTTCCTACCATTTTGTCCTCTGTTTCGGAGGCAATATTTACCTCTTCCATTTGTATACTCAATTGTCCTGATACTCGTTGAACTCTACACACACAACATGTAGTCAAGCGGATTTTGTCAGGCCTTATCCCTTAATAAAAACCATAACATTCATTAACCAACGTGAATAAGAAAACGTTTCAAATTCACTGAGTTTTCTGAGCCATGATTGGCTCTGCAAATTTTTGGGACTCTGGGACTTCAATTTTCGGGGTTTTTGTCCACGAGGATCCAACAGTTAAATCCTCGATAGTTCTTATGTCCTTCGAAAATTTTGAGATTTTGGAACTTCAGTGTTTCGAGTTTCGGGGTTTTTGGTCCCCGGAGGTTCTCGCACTCACTTCCCTCTTCAACTCCCGATTCCCAAACTTCCAACCTCTCTTCCCCTGGGTCCATAGCACAATTGTCACTAACCTCGGTAGGCATTTCAGGACTTGGCACTTTGGGTTTTCGGGTCTTCGGTACCCGGGAGTTCATGATGCAATGACTCCCAACTCCATGTCACTCCAACTCCCAAATTCTGAAATTTCAATTTACTTTATTCTCCAGGCCCATAGCACAGTTGTCGCCCTTAACCACGGTGGTGTGTGGTACATTTAGGAGGGTCCATGTCACCTTTGGTGATGTCATCGGGTCCCACCATTCTTGCTTGTCTTCTCGACTCACTGGCACGTGGTATGCACCCATGTGTCCACGTCCATTCCTAGGAAATCCAACAGTTATACTTCTCTCATATCTATGGCACAGATCTTTTCAGCATTTCAGTGTTTCGGGCATCAAGAGTTCATGCATCCACACATCTTGAACTTCCGTTTGCCGAAATTTTGAAATTACTATCTACTCTTCCACTTGATCCAACGGTCAAGTTCCTCTCTTACGATCTACAGTGTAGATCATTTCAGAATTTTGGGTTTTGCTATTTGTGACTTGCAAAAACAAGGTTCTTCCCCTTTGGTTTCCCGGGTGCCGAAACGTCGTCCGGAAGCCACCTGCCCCCCCGATGGATGGTCCTGATGAATTTAGGATTTTGCGTATCGTGATTTCCATGCTCCTGTGAAACTCGAAAGGGTTTTTAAACCCTGTACACATTTTCCATATCTGATGGTCACGAGGGTTCTCCTTTTCCCTGAATAGAGCCTACGACTCCAACACTTCTGGTGTGGAGTCCTCTCTCCCTGTGGACAGATGCCACCCCGACTACGTTTTCATAACACCGCTACACCTCCTGAGCTTGGTAACACGGTCAAGTAACTCCTTGACACTCAAGAGCATTCAAAGGTCCAAAATTGGTCCTCCAGACACAATTTCTCCTCAAACCCTCGGTCCAAAGACCACTCAACTAGCCCATCTAGGCTCAATGTTGAAACCTTGGCTCTGATACCAAACTGTAATGCCCCCCCCCCCATCACAGGTTGGGCAGGTGCTACTTCACGGAATACAATTTCATACTTAATTCTATATATAAGACATGCATTAAAGCAAATGAAACACATTTAAACTCAGAGTAACCATAAGAATTACTGATATTATAAATAATCAATGGCTTTAAAATTAATTCGTATGCACAAATGAATACATGATAAATATAAATACACAAACATGGAAAAAAGTAATTAAAACATCATCTGGTAGTAATTCCAGCCTTAGACTGCACTACTCATCAAGCTCAGCGGTGGGTCACCCCCAAGATGGGACTAAGCTCCACCCCAAGGCAAGGAATCCTAGGCTAGGCTGAGGTTACTAGGAAAACACAAAGTAACAAGGAAGGATTCTCTCCCAGGAACCACTTATACTCATTTCTCACAGACTCTCCTTCCCCACATGCCTGCTCCACCCCAGGAGTATACACCTTCTCTGTCACCTACACAGTCCTTTGGCTGCTAACCTCCCTTGCCTTGGGTTTCAGCAACAGACTAGACCGGAAGTCTCTAAGCTCTGTGGCAGCTACAGGGTTCCTTCCAGGAGTCCTCTCCTTCCTCTGCGCATTCTCTCACCTAGAGAGAGTCGCTCACAGGCCCAACAACCTGATCTCCCAACTTCAACCGACTCTCTCACCTAGAGAGATTGTTGTACAAACTGGCCAACAAGCCACATAGGATCAAACACTACACGTCCACCACAATCAATGAGAATCTAGACACGAACACCCCAGGGTAGCTACAGACAGGTGCAACAGCATAACCAGGCTTAGCAGGGATGGTACACTTTCGTTTTCTCAATCTGGTAACATGGGATAGACTCACACCCTAGATTCTCGGGGATGCATGACGAGTTGTCCACGCAGGGGTCGATTCAGATTCCATGGTTTAGAACAGAGAAGGGGTGTACCATATTTCCATAACAAACATAGCCGTTTTCCTGAAATCAACACAGGATTCTAGTTCAGGGGATGTATGGTTCAGAAGATGCACGAGGTCTCTTGCAGAGTTCAGACCGGTTCTCGCTCAGACGGTTGGGTAGAATGGAGGAGGAACCCCCACCACAGCTCATCTCAGCCATTTTATTTGCATGGGCTTGGGTTGACAGTTGTCACCCATGAAACTGCATGCATTCCATCAGCATGCATTCCTCCCCATTTGGAAGTCACTTTTCATTCCAAAAAGAACTTAGGATAAAACATATCATTCACATGGTATTTTTGGAATAATATTAAAATATTATTCCCAAGGACTTAAGCCCCTAGGCTCAACACTTAGCCCCCTTTTCCCACCTTCCATCCCCTAATCCCTTGCCCATTCTATGAAAGCTTAGTCCCCCATCACTCATTCATCAGGTTCGGTCTACACACGACGATGTTTATATTTTATTAATGTTCTACATTGATACATGTACAAAGTCAGGCTCTTGGCCTTCAACCCTTAGGCTCTCTGGCCTAACAATCACATAAGCCCACCAACTTATATAAACTTGTCTCACTAGCCTATAAAACATATTTACAATTCATTTCATAAACAATATTTACAATAGGGCTGGGCCTTGGGGACATTACAGTCTTTCTTCATTTTGTCTCTTGACCTCATGAGTTGGTCATCCCAAGAGTCCAGTCAACTTATGATTCAAAATCAACAAAGTTCTCTACCTGATCATCGAGATCCTCGTGTCTTTTCCTGACGAGCCGCCAAATACCTCAGGGTAGTGAATTCATGCACTCACATTCTACTTCTACCTGAGTTTTGAAGATCTTGAAGTTGTTTCTCGAGCTATGAAGACCTCATCTCCATCCATCGGGTGTCACTAGCTTCTTGAATATGGATACTATACTTGTATATATTTGATTTTGAGATGTAGATATACTATGTATTAATCGTGGCTACACTTTATATAGTTATATGACATTTATCTGCAGTGTATTTGATTGGAAACCATGATTTATTTCATCCCGAGCATGGGTATGCCCGCCTTGGAGAGACCATTGTTATTTTGTAGATGACACCTCTCAAACTCTGGTCTCAGGCTCACTTGATTGCGTACATTGGTGAATATTATGTAATGTATTTCATCCATCAGATGCTCTTCTGACCTCACACATTAGGGGGCATCTGTTATAACCCTAAATTGCTCCATACATGCATACATGGACTTGGCCCTCTTACTTGCATTTTTTTCCAAAGCACGACTAAGTTGCTCTTCTTAAAAAACTAGTTTTTGAAGATGTACGCACCTTGCACCATTACTGCCTGCGTACATATGCTTTTTGCACCACTACAACTCACGTACATATACATGATGTACCATTACAACCCACGTATACTTGCAAAAGTTGCAAAAACTAAAAGGTTGCAAGGAATTCGTTGAGATTATGGGCTATTGGGTAGTTTCCCAACTAATCCACCTGCTATATCCTGTCACCCAACCAAATAACCATCCTTTTGTCATATAAAAGGAGGTGTTGGGTTCTCATTTCATATCTAAGCATAAGAATAGTGAAACTCTGCCTCATTTCACTTCCCCTCCTTGCACAAGATATTGCTGCCTTTTGTGAGAATTGCCTCAACATTCCCTCATTAGCCCCTTCTCCCTACATTGAACCCATTCACTTCCCAAGAAGAGATCAGAAGGTTGAGAGAAGAAGTTCATACAAGGTGCAATTGGATCTTGGTGAAGAGGAGCCCAGACTAGGTTTGCGGAATGGTAGACGACTTTGATTGTAAAGGTATAATCATTATGTTATTAATAAAAAAATTACATTTCCCTTTCCCAAATGATGGTGTCTTAATAATTTTTTTGGTTTATGTTTTACATTATAACATCTAACCCGAAATTATATATGGAATAGCATGCTTTTTGTTTTCTATTTGTCAATCTTTGGATGCAGTTCATCCTTGGGAGGAGGCATGCAATCAATTGAACTTCCAAGAATGAGGAGGTCATCACCAGACGTGGGATTAGAGGTATAGTTACCCAATTTCCTTTTCCTTTCTTTCTTAATATGAGTTTTGGTATGTTTGCGGTAGTATAGAGAATGAATTGACTTTTAGACGATTAATTGATTTGCCTACATTCTAAATCTTGGTGTAGATAAAGGGGGGTTTTCCTGCTAGCATCTCTTGATCGAATGAGTGATAAGTGGACTATTCAAAACCATGAGAACTTGGTTAGTTGACTATCACTCATGGGATATGGATCATATGTTAATGACTTACTCTACATAGATAATGCCAAAAATGATATTTCATATTTTGGGATATGAAAACCCATCCATACTTAAATAAGAATATTTAGTGGAGCTCTAATTGAATAATTCATAAGAAAAAATACTTGCTAATTTTTTTCAAACATGGTAGCAAGCTAAGTGGGATAGATTGTGGGGCAAAATCCATAGTTAAGCGTTCTTGAGTCAGAAGAGTCTTGGGATGGGTGACCTCCTGGGAAGTCCTAGTTACTAGGTGCAAGCCATGGAGGTGATGGTTGATGCTATGTGATTCATTCCCAATCCCACTTTTTTACTCCTTTAAGCATGACATAATGCAATGAGTGCTAACTGGATTTCAAAACCATGAGAAATTGATTGATTGTGACTAATTATTCTGGAATATGGGTCATAGATTAATGATTTAATCTACGTAGAGAATCCAGAAAATGATGCTTCACATGTTGGACTATGAAATCCCCTCAATACTTAAATAATAAAATTCAAATTAGCTCCAATTGGATAGTTCATAAGGCACAATACTTGCTAATATTTTTCAAATGGGGTTGCATGCTAAGTGAGTTTGATTTCTAGAAAAACCCCATAGTTAAGCATGATTGAGCTAGATAAATCTTGGGATGGGTAACCTCCCAGGGAAGTTCCAGTTAGTAGGTGCAATCCCTAGAGGTGATGATTGATGCTACGCAATTCATTTTGCTTGTTTCAATCCCACTTCACCTTTGTGAGCATCACCTGATGCAATAAATGCTAAGTGGACTATTTAAAACCATGAGAAATAGGTCACATGTAACTGATAGTCATTGGATATGGGTCATAGATTAATGACTTACTGAAAGTAGATAATCCCAAAAATCAATCTCATATGTTGGCATGTGAAAGCCCCTCAATACTTAAATTGTCTATTTTTTCACACACACACACACACACATATAATATTTCCTTTAACTATTAATACATCTAGGGAATTAAGTGTCCATTATGATCATAATGATTCAAAATCCCCAAGTAGTCTAAAAAATGGTAAACAAGTGTAAACTGGTGATATTTCCATATAGTTTGAAAAATATTGCAAGAAGGAAAGTAACAACATAAGGGCCAGTGAGGGATGTAGAAGTAGGGATCATGATTGTGTATGTTAGAAGTATGTCTTTGTCCTTGGGGTTCTCCCCTATTCTTCCAAAACTTTTCACAACTGCACTATATCAGTGAGGATGGGCTCCAACCCTTCATTTCCTTGTTTGGGATTCAAAGGCTTCCAAGTGTTAAAGATAGTTAGAGAAGGAATTGAGAAATTGTCATTCAAAGGAATGAGATGAGGTAACCCACTATGCTTTCTCTCCTTGCACTCCCTTAAGACACAAACTATTCATATGGTATCATGGATGATCATATTTGTGACATTAAGTGGATTTATAAAGGTTATTAGTAGGAGGATTCTTGTACATTATGCATGGTGCACTTCTCAATGTTATAACAGTGGTCACATGGGTGCCATTTCTATCTCAACATTCCTAAATTGCATTGAAATTTGTAAGTATAGATTGGCACAAATTAGTGCTCCATCATACTAGGAAAATATTTTTTCAACCTTAAGATTTTTTTTTATAGATGATTCTTGTATCCTATTGCAACAAGTGTCCACCTTCCCAATATGAGAATATAATTTTTGAAGGTAAGAGATATTACAACTTTCAACTATTCAAGATCCTTCAGCTAAGACATCATGAGTGGGGGTCTAAACTCCACCAAAGTCATCTAGGGATTGCACATGGTCCCAACTTCTTTTGAAAACATAAACACCATAAGAGAACATGCCATTAGAGAGACCTGAACCTTGGTGGGGGTAGTTAATAAACCTGAATGATTCATAATTTTAATATATTTGATAAACGTTCATTCCTTTTTTTTTTTCAAAATAAAAAAGGACTTCTATTTTAATCAACTACCAAGTTTCTCTAAACTCTATGACCCAAGGGTGTTTCTGACCCAGGTGGACAGATGGACTCTTAGGCCTTACAAATGCTCTTGTCCATAAAGGATTCTTTGATATCCAAGCACTGGAGTGGTGAGTAGTGTCTACAAGGTACACTTTTTCTAGGCATTTCTCCCTAAGGGATATCCCATTAGTAGGCAATCCCTAAGGAGGGTTTCTTAGGATTTATTACCCTCCATTGCTCGAATGTTCTATTTTTCACACAACCCTTGGTTTTGGGTATATATGCATGCAAATTATCCCCAAGCCCCTTAAGTCCTTAGTCAAGGAAAAATTACAATATATTATGTGAAAAACCTTTGCCACCTTTGTAGTTGGCCTACTATAAAATTTTTAAAAGCTTCTCTAACCTTTGATATGAACAATGAGATGGAACCAAACATGAAAAATAATAGATATGAATAGGTAGTGAACATTTTGGAGTAAATTTGAAATTTGATAGTGAGCTTCATTTGTTGTGTGATACACTTGTTTACCTTTTCCTTTGAACTCTCTCAATTGGTCTATACCATACATTGAATTCCTAAGATCTCAAAAACTTGGTTTAGTTGGACCATAGACAATTCTTGTGCTGGGATCTATCCAAGTGTATCCTTTTGATCTATTGAAAACACCAAGTTTTTTTCTTTTGATTTTAATGCCTGAAGCTTCACTGAATATTTACAAGGAGTCATTTGTGTTGTCCATTGAGAATTTATCTTCCTAAATAGTCAAGGAGGAGTCTTATCAATGAAGTGGTCATTCACCCTCTTCCTTAGAAGTGGAATGCACTTGATCAGTCCCTGGGCCATTCCACTTTGGGGGAGATAACATAGGGATTCAATGACTCTTACATACAAAATTGGAGTGAAGGAGAAACCTCGATTGATATAATGGGAAAAGCTATTTGAACTTGGTTTGATTAAGTGATGGCCCTTGGTACCTTAAGCATTGTTATGATGAAAGGCCACTGCTCTTTTTTATATGACTTTTCGAAATAAATTTTATCAACATTGTGTAAGTCAAAGAGTATATACCTCCCTCCGAGACTAATGATTGATGTGCACATGCACATGTGGGGACAGATGTTTCCGAAGAGGGGATATTTGGAGTGGCCATGTAGGTTGGTTAGTTCAAAGGTATTATATTTTCTATTTGGTGAGGATGATCACATTCTTGATTTTATACAATACCCATACACAAGGATGGATTAGTGATGATTATAAACATAATATTTATTCAGGTTGAGCCACCATATGTGAGAGGCAATATTATTGTTATGTTTTGATTCCATATTTTTTTCTCTTATTTAATACACATCTAATTGATTGCATTTTTAAAACAAAAATGTCTAGTTATTGTTTTCTAATTATTTTTATTGATTGTTTTTCATATGTTTATACATATGTTGGGGAGATGCCTTCCCAACATGATGAGGTGATGGTTGAGGTAGATGAGTTACATCACGTGTAGAGACATAGAATTCCACATAGGATAGATCATATATTCCATCAATAGGTGAAGGATCATATATGGATTGATGTCTCACCATGGAGTGGTCCCTATATGAGCTCAAGAGATCATGTAGGAACTTGATCTGCTATCAATATGGGTGATCCTTCCTCATGATATGAGTCTATTGATGCATCATGTTGTTAATTCTATCAACCTACTTGAGAGGTCAATGTATACTCATGATTATTCTTTATATTCATTTTTTGAGGAAAATACTCCTCCACCTCCTTCTCTTCCTCCACCTCCACTATCTCCTCTAGTAGCAGATCAAATACCATCTCCTCCATTAGTATAACAATCACTATCTCCTCCTCTAGTAGCAGAACAACCACCATCTCCTCCTACAACACTAGACTGACCATTGTATCCTCTATCATATTGATCACTATTGTAATCTATGGGTGATAGAGGTGGATATCAATGGCCACTCACCTATTCCAACTGGCTCATCTTGGTAGTTTTTTAGTTTGGCATTTGTTTCCTAGTTTTCAGGTCCTAAACTTCTGGGGTTGTTTTGAGGCCCTAAACAATTTTTTTAGGGCTCTCCATAGTCAAATTGTAGATGCAGTTAGAGTTTGAAAGAATAATCTGTAGTCCTCGGATAGAACTTTCCAACGGGATATCAGGTTCCTAAAATGGAGATCGTATGCAAAAGTTATGACCCTAGGAAGTTGATGTACTAACTTACCCCAACGGGGCACACATGAATTTTGGCACTTCATCTCCTAGGTTTAGGTTTTTGGATGTCTAGGGTTTTGGAATTGATTTTTATTGTAAAAATGATTTCAGAGCCTCATTGTACTCATGTTCTTGCGAATGAGCACAACTGTCACATCTCTTCTCAGAGATAAGCCGCCACCATTCTAGAAAGCTTGTTTTTCGTCTGCATTTTACAGTTTCATCATATTTATTTATTGAATAGAAGCCAATTTTACTATATCTCTACTATTGTTGATTGTGTCTTTGTGCTAATAATAATAATAATTTGTGTTCATTTCGTTCTTCTCATAAAATCTGGATCAATGGTATCAGAGAGATCTGCTCCTTGTTCTTAGAGCATGTCCCCAACGAGGTCAGGGTACAAATATTTGGGTCTCAAGATTGTTTCTCTTGAGGACAAGAGCTCTCGCAGTCCCAAGTGACCTTCCATGGTGGGAGAAAATAAATACGATAGGACAAGAGATACTTTCAAATTGTTTCTTGAAGAAACCCTCTTGCAACAGAGGAACAAGATGATGGATAATTTTGCGCAAATCCTTCGACAAATACCAACAAGTGTTACATATTCCTCAAGCAAAGTGCCACCCCCTTCAAGATACATATAAAATTTTATATTCCTATATTTGAAGGTTAGATAGACATATATGCTATAGACAAATGGTTGAATATGCTAGAAGGGTATTTTTCTGTTCATAACTTTTCGAATAGAGAAAATATTACTTTTTCACTCCTCAAATCCATCCCCCATGTCAAATATTGGTGGGAGACTTTCTATGAGCAAAAGGAAATATAGTAACTCTTATTATTTATAGTCGCACTCACCTAGGAGTCCTTCAAGTATGATATTAAGGAACAATACTACAATATTGGAAGCTATGATGAACTATATACAAAATGGACCATACTGCGGAAGGAAAGGGAACAAGCAGTGCCAAAGTTCACAAATATCTTCCATACCTTGCACACCAAGATAGGTATAAAATATTTTGAGTGACATCTAGTGCTAAATCAACACGGTGGTATGCATAGATACATCTAGGAATAAATGGAGCCTTTGGACATCGTGCCATGGGCGCAACCTGATATGTCGTCAAAATCAAGCAAAAGATTAAACAAAAGACATGACAGTTTGGGTTTGGGAACCCCTCATAATAGAAGCAGGGAAAGGGCAGCCCCAACCCACAAAATAAAGGGCAGAGAAAAGATGGACAACTTTAGGACAACGATTCTAAGCCACAAACAAAGAAGGACAATGGAAATATGAAGAAAGATAATGGGAAGTGGTGTGACTTCCATAAGAGCCCCTGGAATAACACTACCGATTTTCACTCAAATTAATCTTTGGTGGTTGAGGTGAAATCCTTAAAATCAGATGTGGTTTCTGACTTTGAGTTAGAACCAGAAAAGAGGAGACAAATCATTGACACAAAGCCCAGTGCCACCATTTCTACCACCAAGATCCATCTTGGTGAACTTGATGAGATAGAGGAAGGTGAGCACCTCTTTCATTCACATATGTGGGTGAAAGGCACCCCACTGCACTTCATCTTTGATAGAAGTAGTCGAAAGAACCTCATCTCAACGAAGGTATTTTTGAATGGCCGGTCATGCCCTTTGGTTTGACAAATTCCCTAGCAAATTTCATGAGGATGATGGACGATTGCAAGATACCAGATATATAAAATATTTAGAACATAAATAAAATGCTAGAAATGGAAGAATAACAGTAAAATATCCAACATAATCTCCACAATAACACAAAAATGATATAAGAACAAAAATAGAAATAACACTTTGATTCAGAAAGCAATGTTCACAGGCCTCTTCGAGGGGGGAAACCTCCAATTGAGCAACGCTCTATTACAATAATCTCCAAGCTAGGGTTTTCATACCCTCGACCCTTATTTATACTAAATATGTCTATTAAGAGAAGCATCTAGAGGAAGATCCTTCTAGAAGCAGAAGCTTCTATTAGGTCTTCTTACATCCGCCTTATTCTATTTTATTGAAAGGCCTTATTAATATTGACCTTTATTACAACCGAACACATTGATCTACCTATGTGCGGGTTAGGACCTTAACATGTCCGCCCCCTTAAAAACAACCTTGTCCTCAAGGCTTGAGATGTGGAAACTGTTGCAGAATGGTAGCTGGTTCCCAAGTGGCATCTACTGGAGTCATATCTTTCCACTGTACTAGCACTTCCTTGATGGTTCTTTGATGCAGGCAATGCTCACGTTGTTCCAAAACTGCTTCTGGCTATATCCAAATGGATCCTTCTTTAGCTAACTCTGGAAGGTTGGTTTGAATTTGGCACCTGGTTCCAATCACCTTCTTCAAGCATGAAACATGAAAAACAAGATGTAGCTTCAACTGACTGGGCAGAGCTAACTAATATGCGACTTGTACCACATGCTTGAGAACTATGTAAGGGCCATAAAATTTGGGTGCTAGCTTCTGACAATGCTCGGCCTTGAGGGAAGTTTGCTTATATGGTTGTAGTCTCAAAAACACCTGATCCCCTTCTGCAAATTGACGTTCGGAGAAACCTTGATTTGCTTGTTGCTTCATTCTATTATGTGCCATGACCAAGTTCTCTTTAAGGGTACGAAGGATATCCTCTCAGACTGTAAGTGTTTGGTCAACCGCCTGGACCTTCGAGGTACCCGGTAAGTATGAGATAACTGAAGGTGGCTTCTGTCCATATACCGCTTTAAAAGGAGTCATGAGAGTGGTTGTATGGCATGTAGTGTTGTACCACCATTCGACGAGGGGTAACTATTGAGCCCACTGATGTTGTATTTCAGAGGCAAAGCACCTAAGATATGTTTCCAAACACTTGTTGACAACTTCCGTTTGTCCATCCATCTGGGGATGATAAGCTAAGATGAGATGCAATTGTGTGCCTTGTAGCTTAAATAGTTCTTGCCAAAAATTGCTTGTGAAAGTTGGGTCTCAATCAGAAACAATAGAGTGTGGCATGCCATGAAGCTTGAAGACCTGGTCCATGAAAATTTGAGCCACTGTGGATGCAGTAAATGGGTGGTGAAGAGTGAAAAAGTGAGCATACTTGGAAAGGCGATCCACCACCACCATTATGACTGATTTATTCCCCGATTTGGGTAAGCCTGTAATAAATTCCATAGAGATATCGTTCCAAATAGCAGGGGGAATCGGAAGTGGTTGGAGGGTGCCTGGAGATTTGATTGTTTCTCCCTTGTTGCGTTGACAAACCTCACATTCAGCGACAAACTTACGGATGTCATGTTTCATACCATCCCAGAAAAAAAAATGTTTGATTCAGTCATATGTTTTGGTGAACCCTGAGTGCCCCACTGTGGGTGTAGCATGAAGCTCAAAAAGTACCGTGGATTTGAGCTTGGATTGTTTACTTAAATACAAGCAGCCTTTGTATCGAAGCTCATACTAGAGCCAGGAGTACCCTGGGGGATTCGGAGCCTTGTTCTACAGTTGCTGGATCAGATGAAAACTTTTGGGATATTAAAGCCATTCCTGGCACACAGCTTGGAGCCAATCGGGTACAATGAAGGAAAGAGAAAAAAGGGATCCTTCATCTTCATATTTCCGGGACAGTGCATCCACCGCAACATTGTCTTTTCCCTTCTTGTAAATGATCTCATAATCATATCCAAAGAGCTTATTCACCCATTTTTGTTTCTCCTGGGAGGAAATGCGTTGTTCCAGAAAGTACTTGAGGCTTGGATGGTCGGTCTTAATTTGGAAGCATTGCCCCAAGAGATAAGGACGCCACAACTCAATGACATGCAGAATCGCCAACATTTCTTTTTCATAAATGGGTTTGCCCAGATTCCTTTCAGATAGTTGCTTTCTAGTGAAGGCCAAAGGTTGACCCTCTTGCATAAGGATAATGTTGATTCCTTTCCCTGAGGCATCACATTCCAACACAAAGGTCTTTGTGAAGTTGGGAAGGGCTAGAACCAAAGTGGTGCACATGGTCATCTTCAAGGTTTGAAAATATTGAGCAGCTGCTGGTTTCCAAGTGAAAGAGTTCTTTTTGAGGAGAGTCGTGAGAGGTGCTACAATCTTTCTGTAGTTCTTAACAAACTTGCGATAATACCCCATAAGGCCCAAAAATCCACGAAAGATTTTGAGAGTCTTTGGGTGCGGCCATTCCTGCATAGCTTCAATCTTTTTCGGGTCCACCCTGACACCATCCTTTCCCACCAAATGACCCAAGTATTCTAGTTCTGAGGCACCAAAAGCACATTTGGACTATTTCAGGAAAAGTTGGTGCTAAGAGAGTAGGCGGAGAACTTGATCCACATGAGTAAGATGGTATGTCCAGGTTTTGTTATAGATGAGGATATCATCAAAGAAAACTAAGACAAAATGACAGAGAAAAGGGCGGAAGACATTGTTCATGAGGCTCTGGAAGGTGGAGGGGGCGTTACACAAACCAAAGGGCATGACCAAAAACTCATATTGGCCCTCATGAGTGTGAAAGGAATTCTTGGGAATGTCGGCCTCTTTCATATGTATTTGGTGATAGCCCGAGTGAAGATCAAGTTTGGTAAAGAATTGGGCGCCACTCAATTCATCCAGGAGGTCATCAATGACAGGAATGGGAAATTTGTCTTTGATGGTCAATTTGTTGAGAGCACGGAAGTCGGGACACATTCTCCAAGAACCGTCTTTCTTCAGTACCATGATGACCATAGAGGAGTAAGGGCTCGTACTAGGATGGATGACGCCGACAGTAAGGAGTTCCGGAACCATTTTTTCAATTTCATTTTTTTGTGCAAAGGGGTGGCGATATGGACGGATATTGGGGGGAAGGCTTCTTGGGACAAGGGGAATCGAATGATCATGAACACCGTGGGAAGGAGGGAGTCCTTGGGGAGTGGAAAATACTGTTTGATGTTTAGAAAGGAGGGCTTGGAGGAATTGGGGCATTGGGGGTGTCTTTGTGGCTTGTATGGCGTGGAGTTGGGCAATGACACCAGAATGACCTTTTTTTAGCAGTTTTTCCATGCAATGAGAATTGATGACCTTAGGTGAACCAACAATGATGCCTTGGAATTTATATTGGTGGCCTCCTTGGTCAAATTCCATGGTTAAGTTCTGAAAATCCATGAGAATGGGACCCAAAGTCCTTAGCCAGTCTGCACCCAACACAATGTCGCAACCACCCATGTCAATAGCAAACATATGGGATTTTAGGTGGTAGTCACCGATTTGGAGACACACATTTTCATAGTGCCCGCCACATTTCATAGAACCACCATTGGCAATCATGATTTGGAAATTGTTGACATCATGGATGTAGCAATGGGTTTCTTGGGCAATGCGGCGATGAATAAAATTGTGGGTGCTGCCACTATCAACCAAAATGATGACCTTTCGGTGCTTGATGTAACTGATTAGCTTGAGGGTTTGGGGGGTAGAGAAGCCAGTGAGAGCATTGAGGGAAATGATCAGTTCCACTTTAGGAGGGTTGGAGGGAGGGTTTATGTCAGTGATTTCTGGTGACTCGGGCACAAGGGGAGTGTTAACATCTTCTTTTGGAATATCCTCAGAGATGGCCATAAAAATATTTTGTTCCTTACATTTGTGGCCTGGGAAATATTTGTCATCAAAATTATAATAGAGGCCTTTGAGTTGGCATTCAACCATTTCAACCCTGGTCAATTTTTGGATCTTTAATGGGGCGGAGGGAGTAGTGGGGTTTACTAGTTTAGGGTGAGGGATAAAGGAAGGCTTACAGTTTTGAGAGGAAATAATTTGTTGTGCTTCTTTATATTTTTTAGTAGCCTCCACCCAAGTCGTAGGTCGAGCCATCAGGACATGGGCCCAAATATCCTCCTTGAGGCCACTGATAAAACACTCTTGAAAGAAAGCATCAGTCATGCCCTCTGTTCAAAAAGTCAGGCGCTCAAATGCAGCTATGAAGTCTTCTACTGTGTCTGATTGCTTCAATTTTGTCAAACCGCCCAAATGGTTGGTGTCAGTGTCAAAGCATTCATAAATCTCAGTCACAAATTGGGTCCAAGAAATATACCCTTGACGGGAAGTTTTTCTCCATTGCCACCATTGCCAACATTCTTGATCTAGATGGAGAACACCATATCAGAGTTTTTCCAAGTCATCAGTAATGTTGTAGAGAGAGAAATAATGTTCCATTTGGGTGACCCAACCAGGGGGGTCCGAGCCATCAAATTTGGTTACAAAAACCCACAAAAGGCATATGTCCCATTGAAAGTGATGGGGTTGAAAGGAATGGGAAGAAGTTTCACCTTCAGTCTTTGTATATGCATCAGGAAAAGAGTCATCGGTAGGGATCTTGAGTTTGGTGCAGAGTAATGCAAAGACAGATTCAAGTTGGGTGGTCAGTTCATGTCTGACTTCCGTCATTGTGGACTGCATGACTGCATTTACGGATGCATTTATGGTGGTATTGATGGATGTATCACGGGAGGCAATAGTAGCACTGAGTTGTTGCACTTCTTGTTGGGTCTCGAGGAAACTAGATTGCAAGGAGTTGAAGCGAGACTCTAGTTCTTGGCTACGGGTATGGGCCATGAGGATGGGTGAACTGAAAAGGGAGAGGGCGGGGTCAGAAGAATGCTGCAGTGTAGAAATCCCCAAATTATTAACCAGAAAGAAATGTGTATTTACTTGGCAACCCGAACACAGATGCGCGACAATAGATCTCGCTGGTTTAATTTGTTTATGTTTATGTTTATGGTCCCCAAGGGTTAGGTATTCAAGGGTTCTACAGACAAGGGTTTGCCTTATGCTATAGCTCTCTGATATATGTGCGGGGTCCAAAAGTAGTACTCGACCCAATATCTCAGGACACTAACTAAGGATGATAGACCATACCCTTAGCTGTATTACCCGACTATCCAGGTACTAGAGAGTATCTTCCTGAGTGTTGTTCTCGGTGACACTATAGTAGTCTGGTGATCAATAGGTTTATCTAAAGAGGGCTTCAGGAAATCTAGGTCGATCCATACACAGGTGTTGTCTGACGCACTACCACTCGAAGGGGTACCAACATGGGTTACAAGGGTGGCCAACAAATGTGCGCTTAAGAACCACTTGTATTTCCTACGTGTATGAATCTCTCAACCGCGGGTTTATGCGTGTAACGACAGATCTCTGTGGCTTAAAAATGTCGTAATACGTCTCTACCCTGGAAAAAAAGTACCCACAATTTCTGCCAAGGAAAGTGCTTTGATACCACTTGCAAGATACAAGATATATAAAATATGCAGAACAAAAATAAAATGCTAGAAATGGCAGAATAACAGTAAAATATCCAACATAATTTCCATAATAACACATAAATGATATAAGAACAACAATAGAAATAGCAATTTGATTCAGAAAGCAATGTTCATAGGCCTCTTCAAGGGGGCAACCTCCAATCGAGCAGTGCTCTGTTACAATAATCTCCAAGCTAGGGTTTTCATACCCTAGACCCTTATTTATACTAAATATGTCTATTAAGAGAAGCATCTAGAGGAAGATTCTTCTAGAAGCGGAAGCTTCTATTAGATCTTCTTACATCTGCCTTATTCTATTTATTGAAAGGACTTATTAATATTGACCTTTATTACATCTGAATACATTGATCTACCTATGTGCGGGTTAGGACCTTAACAACGATATCTTGCGGCCTTTCACCAATTATTTTGTAGTGGTGTATCTGGATAACATCCTCATCTAAAACAAGACTTGGGTGGAACACTTGCAACATATTCAATAGATTCTGCACACTCTGCGACAACACAAGCTATATGCCAACTTGGAAAAATGCTCCTTCGACATGGGCAAGGTCCAGTACCTAGGCTACATTGTTGATGAGCATGGTGTGCATGTGGATCCATCCAAGATCCAGGTAATCTGTGACTGGCCAGCCCCAACCACGCTCACTAATATTTAGATCTTCTTAGGCTTTGCCAATTTCTATCGCAGGTTCATTTTGGGATTCCCCCATATTGCATGGGCCCTCAACCAAGTAACTAGAGGTGGAGGTAAGGAAAAAAATTTGTGGGGCATGTCTTAATAGTAAGAATTTGATGATTTGAGGAAACACGTGTTCTTAGCACCAGTGCTTTAATTACCGGACCTGTAACAACCCTTTGAGTTTGAGACAAATGCTTTAGACTATGCTATGGACTCAGTTCTCACTCAACATGACCACCCCATGGCATATCATAGTGAGACACTATTAGATGCCATTTGTAAGTACCCTACTTATGAAAAATAAATGTACTCCATTATGTAAGCCTTCTGCCAATGGAGGCATTACATTCTCAGGAAGGATACCATCATCCACACTAATCATAATCCTCTACAGTTCATGCATACACAAGGTAAATTTCAGAATGACTGCCCTCAGAAGTGGTCCACATACTTGCAGTAGTTCCACCTCAAAATCAAGTATAAGACAAGAAGAAACAACTACATCATTGATTTCTTCAGCTGATCTCCAATCATGGCACTCACCATGTTGCTAGACTTTGGCGGCCATGAGACCTATGGATGGCCCCAACTCTATGTGAAAGATCCTAACTTCACCACCACCTACCATATGTTGGGTGCAAACACAACTATCACTAATTTCCATCTTCAGGATGGGTTGTTGTGTCATTTGGGCCATCTCTGCATTCCATCAAGTGAACAAGTGAAGCTAATTTGGGAAGCCCACTATAGTTGAGTGACATGACACTTTGGCGTCGAAAAGACAGTGGCAGTGTTGCAACACTATTTATATTGGCCAAAAATTCGACAAGATGTAGGAAGTATATCAGGTCCTACACTACCTACACTATTTCCAAACCGCCCACTACAAAACACGACCTATGCACCCATCTTACTACTCTTGACAGGGCCTGGAAATCCATCTCAATGGACTACATGTTAGGCCTTCCATCCACCAAGTAGGGAAATGACTGTGTTTTTTTGGTTGTTGATCTCTTTTCTAAGATGACGATTTTGTTCGCTTGCAAGAAGAGCATCACAACAGAGGCCACTGCCAAGATCTTCTTTGAACGGGTGTGGGTACATTTTGGGATACCAAAAACTATTATCTCAGATCGGGACAATCGGTTCATCAACACATTCTGGTTGAGCCTCTAGTCATTGCTGGAAAACAAGCTCACCAAATCCACTTCCTTCCAGCTCTAGATGGATGGACAAACTGAGGTTGTCAACCGAATGATCGTGCATATCCTGTGCGTGTACAATTACAAGAACCCCTGCAAATGGGATAAGAGTATTTCCTATGTTCAACACAACTACAATAGATCCATACATATCTCAACCGACCACATCCCCTTTCAAGTGGGGTTGGTATTTCAACCATTGGGTCCCATGGATGTTGCACTACCCCTTGCATCCACCTAGGAAGACTCATCCCTTGCTCAAACTAAACCTGAAAAATCCACCCAGTTCATTGAGAATATCCATCACATCCATCAATAGGTTGATGTTATTTTAAAGAAGTTCAATGTCAAGGACAAGCAATGCCATGATCAACATCGGGTGCCACACAAGTTTCAAGTGCGAGACAAAGTTTGGTTGCACTTGCAAAAGGAATGAATTACATGGCCCAATCAGAAGCTTTGTCCACTCCTATATGGAACTTACACCATCACCAAGGTTGTGGGGGACAATGCTTTTGAGTTCAACATTCCTCCCTTCCTTGGCTTGCACCTAGTGTTCAATGTGGATCTCCTTTGGCCATATTTTCCACCATTTTTTGACACCTTAGAGATAACAGAACCGTTGAAACCAACAAATATCAACCATGATTTCATGGAAGAGGCATCCAATTATCATATAGTGGACACACTGGTCAATGGAACTCACCAAAAAAGCATCCATCTTTATTGGGTTGTCAAAGTAGGGAAGCTCCTGCACCAAGGCAAGTGGCTCACCCGGGGTCAAATTCAACATAAATTTCCTCAACTGATGGGGGAACTCAATACAATGGATACCATTGATTCCTAATGGGGGAGGATTGATCCAAGTGTATATTGGTGGCCACTGACCTATTCAAACTAGCTCATCTTGGCATTTTTTCAATTTGGCAATTTTTCCCTAGTTTTTGGGTCCTGAACTTCCAGAGCCGTTTTGAGGCCCGAAACAACGTTTTTAGGACTCGCCACAGTTAAACTGTAGACATATTTAAATTTTGATGGCATTAATGTGTATTCCTTGGATATACCTTTCCAACAGTCTATCGTGCGCCTAAAACGAAGATCATATGCAAACGTTACGACCCCAGGAAGTTTATGTACCAACTTACCCCAACGGAGCCCACATGACTTTTGGCGCTTCATCTTTTAGGGTTAGGTTTTTGGATGTCTAGGATTTTGGAATTCATGTTTATTTTAAAAATGCTTTCAGAGCCTCCTTGTACTCATCTTCTTGCATATGAGTGCAATAGTCACATCTCTTCTCAGAGATAAGTCGCCACCATTCTAGCAAGCTTGTTTTCAGTCTGCATTTTACAGTTTCAACATATTTATTTATTGAATAAAATCCAGTTTTATTGTATCTCTGTTATTGTTCATTGTGTCTCTATGTTAATAATAATAATAATATATGTTCATTTTGTTCTGCTCATAAAATGTGGATCAATGGGATTGAGCATGGAAGTTACTAGTAGGGCACATACACAACATAATATATAAAAAATTGGTCTACAGTATTATACAAGCATGCATACATAGAAGGAGATAGAGGATAAAAGTAGTAGTGGAACCAACATTAGGTAGTATTTTATTATAATAGATCAAGAACCACTTTCTTCCCTTTTTTACATCCATGAGCACATCTATTTATACATTGATATTAGTGGCAGGTAGTTACAACTTCTCTAACTACCTTGGTCAATTGAATTGTCTTGACGTTCAACTAAATTGAATACTTAGTCAACTTGTATCCATAATGGACTGACATATTACATTGGTCAAGTGATTGGCCTAGCTGAATAGACCCTCCAACATATCCCCCACCCTCAAATCTTTCTTTTTCTTGAAGAAGAGGTAGATTGGAGTCATAGTAGATTCCAAAAATTTGAAAATGCCAAAATTTACAATAAATGTGTTTAAGAGTGTTCTATTGGAATGCTTGCTAGTGGCACTGGAACTGTTGGAATTGAGTCCACTAGTGCTTCTAGAACTAACTTTGGTGGTGGATCAAGCTAACTGACTATCATTTCTTCAATTTGAACACATTCTTCTTATGATGCATTGATTGTTTTAGCCTATTCATGGTTCTCCATTTGCATATTGATGGTTGGTGTTGGTTCTTCAACTACTGTAGGTTGATTAATTGATGTACTTGGACTAAAGAAAGAGAATCTTGGCCTTGGTAGAGAAGCAACCAGTGTGTTTTGATTAGGAATGAAGGTGTATTTTGGGGAATTGGTATAGATTCTATAGATGTGTGGCACTATCTGTTGGAATTGAGTTTCAAATTCTCACCACTCTTTTAGTACTTATTTTGTCGTGATGCTTAGTCATTTCATTTTGACTAGGTAGTCTAGTTTTTAAGAATATAAGCATTTCTGCATTGATACTAAGTCAAGGTTATGTTTCTCTTGCATCCTCTGGACATGTTTATATGTTTCTGAGATATGTTTCAAGGAAGTACTAGCTTCTAGTTGTGAATTTCTCCCTTCTTTAAACCATTGGTGTTCTTGAGCCAACAGTAATGTTTTTTTTTTTTGTTTTCTTGCTAAATATGCATGGTTAAAGCATTGAAATATCATGCATATAATGGCATATTCCTTATATGTTTGAGATATTTAATCAATTATTGTTGAACCTTCAGTTGGCTACACCAAATAACAATTACATTGGCCAATTGGTGAGCAAAATGTTAATATTAGAAGCATGAGCACTTGTTTCTTCCAAGTCTTCCTTTATTTATTCAAACTTTTGATGCTCTTTTTGTAGAATTTCCCTTGTCTAGTTAGTCTTAAGTCACTAGTTCTCCTCCACTAAGTGCTATTGGTGGTTTCCTAAGTCACGGATCAAATGATCCATAAAATCCAAGTGATCTAAAGATGACTCATGAGGGGTGAACCCCAACTTGTCTTTAGTTGTCTTTTTACATCCTTGGCATATTTGTTATTCTTTGTCAATGAAATATTTCAATTTTTATATCCCTTTTGCAAATTATCTCCACCTCTTGATTCTTTCCTTGTTTATTTCATGATATAACTCCAACATTTATCCATTAGTGGTGTATATTGGATCAAAGATAACTATTGATGTGTTGTTATGGTCTCCTTTTGGTCGAAATTCCGTAAACACCTTTGGTTCTTTGTATTTTGTTTCCCCTTATTTTCCATGACTTTTGCGTTTTTGCATGTAGGGAATTGTAGTAGTTGCAAGTGATGCGCCCAAACACTATGAAAGTTGACTAGAAGGTTTTGGTGTGATTTCTTGTGGTTGTTGATGGATCATCGATTGAGTAGTATGTTGTTGTTCAGATGTTTTTTGGTCAGCTGGCTGGTCTTGTTGATTATGAGACTAGTCAAGCTGGTCAATTTATTTTTCCTACTATTCAGTCTATTTTTGTTATTGTCGAGGCTCTTGTGTTGGATGTTGCTACTCAGTTAGAAGTTGTGATTGAGTGATTGAGTTGGTTGATTTGGTTCGATTGATTATTGTGGATCAATATAATATCGTTTCATTTACTAAATGATGGGGATCGATACCAGTGGAAAAGCATCCTTAGTTAAATTGATGGTGGACTGTGAAGGTCGTGGTAATTTTATCTTCTTTTTTTTCCCTATTTAGTCAATTTATTCTTAGCTTCACTAGAAGCAGTTTCAATTGCTTTCTTTTCTTTCTGCTATTGGATTTTTTCTAATTGGATCTAGACCTAGAATTCAATTATTATAATATTTTTTAATTCCTTTATAATTATTGTTTTTTCTTGTTCCATGTATTGAACATGTTGCATTATGAAACTCAACTTAGTACATATTTTCTCTTCTTCACTTTCTCCCTAGTTTCTTTTCCTTTTTCAGTCATTTTTTGGTGTTAACACTTGCTATGTGAATTTTGTTGGTTTTCTCTTAATTCAAGTCTCTTCAAATTATATCTTCTCACTTCCTCGAATGTGATTTTGCAAGTCTTCTTCGGTTGACTAATTTTCCAAGTCGACCTTTGTTTCCATCTCTGTTATATCCTTCCAAGCAACCAATTTTTTCCTTGGATATCTGGTCGTTGAGTCTATTTGTACCACAAAGGGTATGGTATAGGTCATTGCTTCATGCTTCTCTTTCAATTCTCCATTCTACAAAGGTGTGAGTATTTTAGAGATTGTGACTAAGGTGAGTTGTGGTACTAGTGTAATTATATTCATTTGTCGAGAAACTTAATCAAATATTTGTTGAACTTTGGGTTGATATTTGAGTTCTTTAGGGTCACCTATTACTCTTTGTGCATATTTAACTTTGTGAATATGAGTCCATGTTGAATATGAACTGATGATGGTAATGATATTGTGACATTTTTGGGGACACTCCAGTGATGGAAGTAATTCTTAAGTGTTTTGACCCATTCTTGGAACATGTATTAAGGAATTATCCTCTCAGTTGTGCCTCTTCCACATGGTGTGAAACATTGAAAAATTATGATAAATGGATTTTTTGACTTGGTGAAGGTAGTCTTTCATACTAGGCATAACTGACTCATGGAAACCTAAATTATTAAAGAAGGATACCTGATACCTTTTCCCAAGTTTTTTCATTCTTCATAGTTATTTCTGAGGATATCAACAACATGTTTGGCCCAATTAAATAATTTTCCCCATTTGACAATTTTTCCAATGGATTATAGCATGTTTAACTTGGCATCCAATGCTCGAATTGATGAACTCAAGCATAGGAACATTGTAAGACACACCCACTTAAGATGTTTCATGGCCACCTCATTGATGACCAATCCTTTGGAGTTCTTTGCAGTAGTGATTCTAGTAAAAATTATAGATCCATGCCAATGGATCTATTGTCTTTGGGACGAACTCTCCTTTACTTAATAGATCAGTGATTCTATGAATTAGACTAGATGAGACTATGATTGGTCAGTCAAGATAAATATGGCAATGGTGATAATGATTGACTATAACATTTGCAACCTCTTCTTTCCAATTGTTGAATCCTACGATCTATAGTGTGCTCATGTAATATATAATATAGAATTTCTTAAGCATGAGGGTTTCCTTTATGCATATACTCCTAACTCGGCCCCATTTTGCGAATTTTATCCAATGTTTTTCCTAGTAAATTTCTTTGATTTTCTCCTATTGAATTTTATTGGAGCTCTGACACAATTTTCTTGTCGAACCTCTTTTTAGTCTAGGGTTCAACCATATTTGGTTTTTAACAGGACCCATCCTCTCATTTTTATGTCATTTCAACCAACTATTATAATGTTGGATTGGTTACTAGATTACTCAATATGGAGGGGTTTCTAAATTCTTTGCAAAGGATTTTAGGTGCTTGTAGCTTTTCAAACTTTAGAAAGTTCGATGGGGAATTATAAAATGTGATTTGTATTCCATCGCAAGGTGCATTTATAATGGATTTGTATGTATTGTTGGGTTAGTTTCACATATGTATTCCATCTCATTGAATTTCTTTATTAATGAAGGGAATCAAGTGTGTTCCATGTCTCCATAGACACATTTTCCCGTCATTGAATTTCTCACAGATAGTTTTTTTCTTCTGAACAACTTTCTCCATGGTTTGACCACTTCGTTGTTCCAAAAATTGTTCCTTTGTTTGTTTCCTAAAAAAAATTTATGTCTTCCTTCTCCCTTCATAAATATTATTCCACTGCTTTCTTAGGATCATTAATTGATCTAGATGATTTCTATCTTTTGTATCATGCATCTCTTCCTTGTATCTTTCTTGTCAGTGATATTTTTTTCGATTTATTTATTTAGGATTTACATCCTCTTTGTTGCTCAACCCCAATTAGATACCATGATACATGAGAACGTTTTAATTATTACTAGTCCTTGTTGGTTGAGGATCATCATATAAATCTCCATCCCAAGACAATTTTTTACTTGATTCTTGCTAACCAAATATTTTATTGATGGATTATCTTTTTTTTTTTCAAGAGTCTATTTGCTGGACTAGTTAGTTTTCAAGTAATCTCCTATATAATAATGCCCCTAAGGGTTTTCACCATAATATTTGTATCTTGTACACACACACACACAATCAAGAAGCTTTCCCTAAAGGGTTTTCAACTATAACACACCAATTAGCCTTATGTCTTCTATTATGTATGGACCCAATGATGCAGTCTCTAATTTCCTCAGCTTTCCTTTGAGTTTGTTGTCATAGTCACCCTTTTTATCTCTTTATTCTTTATATTTCAAATATTATATATATATATATATATATATATATATATATATATATATATATATATATATATATATATATATATATATATATAT
>ML788815.1:157203-171585 GCA_009831015.1 Picea engelmannii
TTATTATTGGTGATGAAATGCAGTGATACGTTGTTATTAAAGCTTGTTTAATTGACATAGTTGTTCTTCTTTAGATTTGTTTAAATTGTACTATAATACAAAAGATGCCCTTTATGAATTCATTTTGAAGTGCAGGGGAACTACATCTTGTTTCCCATATATGAGTTTGAAAGGGGTATGTCCAGTCGACCTTTTATATGTAGTAATATATGCCAATAAAAAAATGGGTTCTTATCATCCCAATTGTCTCTGTCGATAGCATAAAACTTTGCAAGCCCCCTTATGCAAGGTCTTGTTAAAATATTCAATTGACCCATTTGCTTGGAGGTGAAAGGAAAATGTTTTCCTATGGTCAATTAGGAACTCTTTCATCTATATTTTTATGGTACCATTTAAAAAATGTGTGCCTTGGTCACTTATCAATATTAATGGGCATCCAAATCTAGTGATAATATTGTTATATATGAAATTAATGGCAACTTCCTTTGTACATGTGTCAATTTGTTTTGCTTCTACCCACTTGGTTAGATACTCCACCACAATTATAATGTATCTATCTCTTGTCTACTTCCCCCTTTTTGGAAATGTCCCCAGAAAATCAATGGCCTAGATTTCATATGGCAGGATGGGGTTGACTGAGTTTAATTGAATCTCATATTTCCATAGTAGTTGGTCCATCCTTCACTTGTCACATTTTCTAACCTTGGCTCAACAATATTTTTGAAGTTTAGGCCACCAAAGTCTTACTTGTAACATTTTTCTAGTTGTTGTATCTACATGAAAATGTCTTCCTGTTGGGCCAACATGTGCTTCTTCAATTATAATATCTCTTTCATGATCCAATGCACATCTTCTTAATACATCATCTAGTCCAATTTTATATAGATATCCATTCATAAGCATGAAGGGACCCACTTTCATTGATAGTACCTTCATTTTTATTTCTGGGAGATCTTTTGGTGCCTTCCCCTCTTGTAGGAAGTGGAATATCTCAACCAGTTATTTAGGATTCAACTAAACTTAGAATAGGTGAGCCTCGGGGAGATAATTGTTGAATCCTATCACTTCCTCTCTGGTTTATAATATTGACAAGTAATCGGGCCCAACTTCATTTTTACCTAGTTGAAGTTTCACCTCAAATTCAAATTCTTGGAATAGCAAGAGCCATATGCAAAGTCATATTTGATGAACTAGTTTGTTGACTAAATGCTTCAAGTCTTGGCGATTGGTGTAAAATATAAATAGGATATCCAACATATAATATATAAATTTTTGCAAGGAAAATATCATCCCAAGGAATTCTCTTTTAGTGGTTGAGTAGTTTCATTTAGGTTTATTTGATTTTTTACCAGAATAGTCATTTAGGTGCTCGACCATATCATTGTTGGGCTAGGAAAGGAATTATTTGATTACAACATTAGATGTGTCAATGTGTACATGAAATTTTTTCTCCCATTCGGGGAATCTTAGTATAGGGGATTTGACTAACTTTGTTTTTAAAATATAGAACAATTCATTATATTTGGCACTCCATATAAGTTCTATGCAATTTTTGAATAATTCATTGACGAGGAATGAAACGCATAAATAATTTATTATAAACTTTATGTAGCATGACTCGTAAATATTTTTATTTGATTTTTTTAGGCCAACCATTGGTAGAAAACATAACTCCACTAATGTGCATTAAATTAACATGAAAGGTGCATAAAGACAGTCAAAATGACTATTGGTCTTCCTTAACGAATGACTCTTCCTATCACCTAGGACTCTTCATATTTACATTATTATTAAAATAATGCAATACCAAGGATTACGTGTCTAACATTTCCCCCATTTAATCCAAAGGGGTGTTTGTGAGTCCAATCATCATTTTGAACTTTTCAAAATTTTATCTTCCAAGCGCTTTGGTGAAGATGTCTACAATTTGCTCATTTGTGGAAAAATGTCTCAAGTGAATAGTCTTGGCCTCTACATGATATCGAATAAAGAAATAATTTGCGTTGATGTGCTTAGTTCAATCATGGAGTTTGGGATCCTTGGCCAAATTGATTGCATAATTATTGTCAATTAGAAGAGGAGTAGAAGTCACTTGTTTCTTCTGCAAATATTCAAGTATTTTCCCGAGCCACACAATCTCCTTCATTGCTTCTGCAACTACCACATATTCTTCCTTTATTGAGGAATTTGTTGGAACTGACTATTTACATGATCTCTAGGAGACAGTTGTTGATCCAAAACTCATTAGATAACATGAAGTCAATAATCCATTTTCCTTATCACCAACAAAGTCTAAATCAAAGTATCCAATCAAGTTCAAATCATCCACCTTAGTGTACCCAAGTCCAAAATATTGAGTTCCTTTCAAGTATTTTAGGACTCTTTTTGCAATATACCAATATCCTTCTCAAGGATTTTTCATGAACCTGGAAAGAATCCCAACAAAAAATGAAATGTATGGTTTGGTGGTAGTAAGATAGACAAGACTTCCCACAAGCTTTCTATACTTGGTTGCATCCTCAAATTCATTCCCTTCTTTTGATGTGAGTTTGAAATTCTGTTCCACTGGATTAGAAACATGGTTGCACTCAGGCATGCCAAAATTGTTCAATAGTTCTCCAATGTACTTCTTCTAGGAGATGAATATGTACCTTGTATTTTGAATCACCTCAATGCCCAAATATGTCATCTTGAATAACTTCTTCAAATCTTTCTTTATGGATGCCTTGATTTGTGCTTGTCAAGTGAGCCATCTTATCTATACTTGTTTTTGAATAACTGGTTGCAACCGATTGGTTTGGTTCTGAATGGAGGATCCACTAAATTTCATGTCCCATTCTTGATGAGAGCATAATATTCCTTCTGCATGGATTCCTTCCATTGATCATGATAAGTGGATTCTTCAAAGGAATTTGGTTCAAGGTTAGTAGATAAATTAAACTCACAATCATATGAAACATACATGTCATCTACATCACTTGAGTTTGAATTATCTTCATTACCTCCATATTGTCTTGAGGAAATTATGGTTCCTATATTTTTGACCTCATCAAGATGAACACTTTGAAGTGCTTTTTGTGAGTCATTTTGGTGGAAATTTCTAAAATGGTATAGGTTTCTTAGTTAATTGAGATGGTGTTGAGTTCTCATCAAGCATCAACTTTTCAATCCTCTCAATCACATCATCCAAATGAACTTTGGGTTTTGATGAAGTGGTGATAAATTATTCATGTGGGGAAGATGATGCTTCAAAAGGAGATTCCAGAGATTGACCCAAGATAGGGATCCCCCCTTCAAGATGTGGAATCTCATCATCAAATTCATGATATGTCTTTACATGAGTGAATCTGTCCAGATGATCAAGATCCCTCTCAACAATTTTGTATTTCTTGGAGGATTCAAGAAATATTACATCTCTGGAAAGGATGAATTTATTGTTTATCTCATCATAAATATGACACCCCTTGGTGGTATTTGAGTACCCCAAGAAGATGCACTTTTGACTCCTTGCATTAAGCTTGCTTCTTTGCTCCTTAGGAATCAAGGCATAACAGGTGGAACCTGTTAAAATTTTGTGTGCTCTTTTAACCATAGACAATATCACACTATTGCCACCCAACCATAGGCACAAATGCTACCCCCAAGAACTTTAACATTTACTTAGAATAATTGCGGAAAGCCTACTCCAGAACCAACAGATAAACCCTAGACACAATATTTTTGCAGTAACAACACAATAACCATACAAATATAGCATACCTTATACCAAGAGAAGCATAAGAGAGATACCAAAAATACAACTGCACTATTCCTTCAGACTTACGCCATCTCCAACTGCAGTTGTTGCTCTTCAAACTTGTGCCCTAGCTACCATTTTAGTTCCTCCTTAGACTTGCGCATTATCTGAGTGAGTGTATCCAAATGAGCTAGGTGCCTACCTATTTATACTTATTCTGCTAGTGAACTTTTCCCACAGGGACAACCTATATTTTCTGGCAAATATAATTTACTTTGAATTTTTCTCTCTTTCTAGGGTTTTCTATTTCTTTATTATTATTCTCCTTGAGCCAACTTATCTCTTCTAGGGTTTTCTAACATCTGTTTAATGGTTCTCTTGCTTCTAGAATATTCTATTCTACGCCCAAATATTACACATGGAGGTTAATACCTCACGTAGTTATCAAAACATCAACACTCCCTCTTAGCTAGGGAGGTATTAACTAAGATGTTATTCATGTAATGGTCTCAAACACATCCATCCATATCACATGGCATGGGAAAGACTCACATAGTCTTGCAGAACAATCTACATGTAGCATCACTATAGCCACATAGACTATCTCATGATCACATAGATCATATCACAAGCATCACCATCATAGCCACACATTAACCATCTAGCTGGAAATCACCTCCAACACTATTGGTTGACACTCAATGCTAGAAAAACCTACAACACTACAGGTTTGTCCTCTAGTTGGTAACCCTTCGATGCTATTGGTCAATACTCCAACTAGTTTTCACAACAGTATAACATGCGTACCAGAGTATTTCATTAGAGTGGCAATATTTTAGTGTACTAGACTATTTCACTGGAGTAGCTATGTGTACTGGACTATTTCAATGTAGTAGAAATATCTTGACGTACCAAACTATTTCACTGGAGTAGCCATATCTCTACGTACCAAAATATTTCACTGGAGTAGCGATATCTCGACATACCATATTATTTCACTGGAGTAGCCCTCTGTATACCAGACTATTTCACTGGAGTAGCATTAATTCGACGTACCATACTATTTCACTAGAGTAACAGTAACTCAGGACACCTGACTATTTCACTGGAGTAGCCCTCTGCGTACCAGAAAATTTCACTGGAGTATAAGTAACTCAACATACCAAAATATTTCACTTGAGTAGCCCTCTGTGTACCAGACTATTTCACTGGAAAACCAGTAAGTCAATGTACCAAACTATTTCACTAGGGTAGTTTTATACATTACTCTAACTGATGCCACAGTCATTGATCAATTATGAACCACCTATTTTTTACTCCATACTGCACTGCTACCTGGAGTCGCATTTGTAATCCATCACATACGCAACACTTTCCACTATCTGGGGAACACAACACATCTCTCCATATGACTGGAGAATGGATCAATTCCCTCTAACTAGAGAAGTCCTTCTGAACAACTCTGAACTTGTCCCTTAGGTACTCAAACTTGAACCATGGCAGAGGCTTGGTCAACACATCTAATACCTACTCATCTGTAGCCACATACTGGAGTCTAATTGCTCCACTTTGTACCATATATTTTATATAATGGTACTTGATCTCGATATTCTTGGATTTCTCATGAAACAAAGGGTTCTCTCTCAAATTTACACAACTTTTGTTGTCACACCAGATACAAGTCACCTCTAACTCGATATCAAGCACACTTGCCAACAACTTCCTAAGCCACATTGCTTCACTTTCATCTTCACATGCGACAATATACTCTTCCTCTGTTGTACTCAACACCACACTAGACTGCTTCCTACTAAACCATGAGATCACTCTTGATCCCAAACTGAAACAAAATCCATATGTACTCGTCTGGTCTGCAACACTACTGGCCCATTCTGAATTTGTGTTACCCCACAGTCTAATCTCACAATCTGCATCATACCAGAGTCCATAATCCATTGTATCCTTCAAGTACCTCAACACATGTTTTGCAACTACCAAGTGAACACATCTAGGCTCCACCATATACTGACTCAATGTGTTCATTGCAAAAAATATGTCCATCCTCATGTTTGTCAAATACATCAACAAACCAATCAATTATCTATACATGGTGGTGTCCACTGTCTCTGAATATGTATCACTCAATAACTTCAGATTCGTCACCATCAGTGTAGCCATGGAATTACAATCCATCATTTAGAATCTTTTCAGGATCTCTACTGTATATTTTCCTTGGCACAAGAAAATCTTGCTTGGTTTTTGCCACACCTCTAGACCCAAGAAATAATGCATCATACCTAGATCCTTCATCTCAAACTCTAAAGTGAGATCGCTCTGAAGCTTGACTCCCTCTGATGCTATACAATCTTTGGAGCCATATTCTCCCTCTGCATGTGCTGACCTCCTCTAAAATCTGATCTCATGTGAACTGTCCTAGGAGGTTGCTCCTCCCTATTGGATCCCGAGGGATGACTCCCTCTGAACTCTAGCTTCTTCTAATCTAGGACTTGGTGGGGCTTCCTGCCTCACCACTAGTGGAGTCATTTGCTCCTTCTCATGATATGGCTCATCAATGCTATATATCTTTGCATCCTACAAAGTGTCGCAGGACCATGTTGGTCTCTTCCTAGTTACTGCAACGATTCTGGGTAGTCCCTTCTGGCTCTACTAACTCTTCTTGATGATCTGAAGAGTAATCAAATGCACTAGAGGGATATGTTCGGTCATATTTGGATCCTTACAATCAATCTTCATATGAGATACTCTATATTCCGCAAAAGTACCCTTCTTCGTCCTCTTCTTCTTTGGTACATGTATGTATATAGTCGTGTATACAATTTATTATGTAGATAGTTTTCTCCATGTATCAAGATAGAGACCATCTAAAATGTATCTCCTACAACTGTCACTATATCTCCTCTCAAAGTTATCACTTGTGACTTGCCCGAAACAAGAGAAAACAAAAGACAAGAATGCTACTCTTATAATAATAATAAAAACAAGAACAAGAACAATTGTCACAGTAGCTCCTTCTCAGAGCTATCACTTGTGACCTGCATGAAACAAGAGCGAAAATAATGAAATGACCCTCCTTAAACAACAAACATGTGTAAGCACAACTAACTGATCATAGTGGGATAAGCAATTAAAATTTATTTTTAAACATCTTCAAACATTTATTAACTGAATACATTGTTGCGTAATTCACCAATTAATCTTTTCACAAACTTCAATGAATTGACACTAATCAATGGACAATCAAGACACAATAAAGAATCTAGTCGCTATCAACTTATCTTCTTTCAACCTTAAGTATGGTTGCACAACTAGCACACTAATATTATATATATAATCAATTAAGTTATGCATAAATATTTTATAACCAAAGATTAAGTAACAACCATCTTGAAATGATCCTTTTAAGGCCCTTAAAGTAAATGCCATAATTTGTCACCAAAATGATAGCTAATATCAATAAATTTTATTACAATAAAGTATTAATATAAGCGTAAACAAAATATTACCACTATACTAATGCTAACTAATTTACAAATATGGAATTCCATAACGTAACAAAATGTAAAACAATGACAATTACACCACCTACAATCCAATGCTTGAACATCCGATTGTATAAGAGTCAACTACCCATTTATTAATAACCATTTTATCAAGTACACCTCAAGCTAAAATAATTAAGATATTGTTCATAACTCAAAATGATTGACAAAGTTGTCAACAAGATCATGATAGATTGTTTGTTTATTTAATTGATTGATTGTTTATCTCCAAATTCAATATAATTTTAAGAATACTTTAATACAATTTATAAAATAAAAAGAAAATTTAAACCCCATTATTTAACAATGTTGTTATAGTAAAGGATGACGAGCTATCTACAACTGGAAATAATGTTGGATTGGATGATCAAACGGATCAACTACTTAGCCAAACAAAAATCTAGTCTAACTGACTGGTAAAAGTAGTAAGGCAGACGTGGACGGTAAGAACATCAAAGCTAAGGATAAATTCTGTAGGGTAGTAAAAATTTCGAAAGGCACTAAAAAATCGACCCTTTTTCTTCTACAGTTTAATCTCATCAAAGATAAAGGCTTTATCCCTTCAATCAAAAGCTTATTTTGACAATATGGAGGGGAAAACTTAGAGGAAAATATGGTAAGAGTTGATATCAATGGAGACATCAAGACTGCAAGGACGAAGTGGTGATGGGATCAAGATTAAACTTCGACCATAGTACGTATGATAGGGGTTAAAGAAGAAAGGCAACATTTTTTTTTTAAATCAAAACTTCAGAGGTGAAAACTTGGTCATAAATATATTCATCATTAACAAACATATAATTATTTTACTAGAATATAAAATCTTAATTAACCATTGGACGGTGTAGAAATAAAACATATAACATACATGAAGAATGTCTCAACTTCTTCAATTGTTCCACGCACACATTTAAAATAATATATATAAATTATAGAATAGTGTTGGATTTAAAATAATCAACCTAAATGTACAATCATTATATCAAATCAATAATCCCATAATTTATTAAATAACAAGAACAATTAAAAATATCCTAATTAGAATGTGAATGTTGATATGTGAAGTTGCTCTTCAATCCAAGAACTTGTGCAATATCTTTGTCTGCCTTTCACCTACTAATCTATTGACTTCACGGGTACCTACCAACCAACGCCAAGGGTACTCTTCTTCCCCCTTAAACCCCCAAAACTCAAAGGGGTCACGCACAAATTCTCAGATGAAAAATATCTCAAGCTTGCCCTCGCAAGGAGAGGCTTCCACCTCTTGCAAAATCTTGTATCCCAACTCACACAAGTAAACTTAGTCACACACAAATTTGACAGCATTTCAGTCATCCAACAATATGGTTCATTTCCTTCTTCCTCACCTTTCTTTTATAAAAGTTTTTGGTTTGACACTTGTCTTCTCATGCACAATTAACTAATTTTTAATAATTAAATTATAGATTATTCACCCCCGACACATGTCACACTTTGCCCAAGTTGTACATTTTTATTCTTTTTTAAATAAAATAATTTAAGCATTTTCCCTCACATACACAATTAGTTCCTAGATTTTCTCCTAGTTGTTCCTTAGTTCCCCAATTTCTCTTTTATTGTATCTCTTAACTAATTTATAATTGGAGTTTAATTAAGACTCTTCTCTTAGTCGGGCTTTAGAGTCTAGATTGATTTAGGATTCTAAGTCTATGTTGACTACCCATTCTCTCATGAAAATATATCTTCCAATTAAAAATTTCTTTTATTCCCTTATTAATTTATTCATGCGACGTGCCCTTCAATATGCACCTACGTGCTCCAAGGGTGCCACTCTCCAATTGACCTAGTTTGAAAGTTGTATGATGCTTTGATTCAATACTCCACTTGTTGACCTTGTGTGAGACTAGGGGATTACTAAGGAATAAGGAATCCTCCTTACTGGGCGCCCATAAAAAATACTCATGAGTGATTGTCTTAGTATTCCCTCACGACTTCATGAACCTCTCGAGAACAAGGTAGTCGTTAAACTTCAGTTCAGTTCACAGTGGAAGTGCTAGTAGGATATGACAGGGATGATGCCTCACCTCTCCTCATCCATCTGATATCTGTGTATGACCCCTTTACTCCATATGTGAGTTGCATTAACAAGCGTCACCATGCCTGCATCCACTGACAAAGATAACATTAATAACTCATATACATGAAATACATAACTGAATCATCATCATAACACATGTGTAAAAAAAACAAGTACTCATAATCAAAGTCAATAGTCCACTCCCTGACTCAATTTAAAGTCCAAGGAAGTTTGTCGATGCCATCAACATACTCATCATGTCACGTTTCCTGCACACTCAGGAAACCTCATCATAATACATGTCAATGCTATACAACAATATTAGTAACATATCGAATTTCAATACTCAATCATAGCATAAACTCATAAACCAAAATAGATAGTCATATTGTATCATGTTTTAACCGAATCACTTGCTCGCAAGTGTCCTCAAAGAATAAATCAGTGGTATGAAATGTGATAAGTGGAATTGGATGTTACATACACCCCCTCTTGTTTTAAACTTCATCCCGAAGTTTGTACAATCTAATAATGAAAGAAATAAATATAGCTGCTACTAATCTATATATCAAACTATCAAAATAAATAAGGAAAATTCTGACGCATCTCATGTGCATCCTCCCAAGTGGCAGAATGTGGACTATAACTTTCCCACTGTAGCTTGCACTGATCGACCATTTAATGTCGTAGCTATCGAGTGTGATGGTCAAATAAGAGGATTGGCTCTGCTATGAGAGAACCCTCTTCTGATACCTGCAATGAACTCAAGTCAATAACATGTGCCAGATCTGAAATATAATGACGTAAAATTGAAAGACAAAACACATCATGCATACACCTCAAAGAATGAGGTAAGGCTAGTTGGCAAGCCACATGTCCTTTCATTTCTACAACTTCGAAAGGTATCACAACTTTGGAGAGATTTTAGGACCCTTTCCAAGCTTATCGAACTCTTATGTGGCTTCACTTGCAAGAACACTTTATCACCAACATCATAACTACGATCAATATGATGCGCATCTGCATAACTCTTTTTTCAGTCTTGCACTTCCTTAATACTTTTCCTTATGGATTGCATCTAATATTCAATTTCTTGAATCACTTTCGGCCCTACCAGGACCCTATCCTCTATTCAATCCCAACTCAAAGGTGTCTGACACAGTCGTCTGTATAAAAACTCAAAAGGTGCCATCTTTATCGAACTCTGATAACTATTGTTGTACGTAAATTCTACTAATGGTAAAAATTCTTCCCATCGTTTATGTTGATCCATCACATACATTCGAAGCATATTTTCTATAATTTGATTCATTCTCTCCATTTGTTCATCGATTTTAGGGTGATATGTTGCACTAAAGTTTAATTGTGTTCCCAAAGCCTCTTGGAAACTAGTCCAAAAACGTCTAATGAATACCGATCCTCGATCAAATATTATCTTTCTCGGTACACCATGCAATATTGAAATTTCATTTACAAAAATTCTAGCTATATTAGGTTCTTGATATTGCATGCGAACTGGAATAAAATGCACACTCTACATCAAAGTGTCAATGACTACGAAAATATAATCGTGTCTCCTTGTCGTCAATGGCAATACAACAATAAAATTCATCGATATGACTTCCCATTTTGATTCAAGAATTGCAAGTGGCAGTAATAATCCTGTTGGATGTCTATGTTTAGCCTTCACTTGCTGACATTTAAGACATCTCACCACATAATTAACTATATCATATTTCATCCCCTTCCAAAAGAATAGTGGTTTAAGATCTTCCTTCATTTTCGTGACTCTAGGATGAGCCATATACACCGCTCGATGAGCTTCGTTCAAAATTAAATTTCTCAATTCACCATTTGGTGGTACATAAATTATGCCATTATACCTCAGTATCCCGTCACTCTCCAAAGAATATCCTTCAAATCTAGGTATCATGGTATCTTGTCTGATATTGCCTTTTACTTCCTTGTACTAGCTGTCATCAATCTGTAATGCTAAAATATTTTTCCAAAGGTTCGTCTTTAGGGGTATTACTAAGAAAATGAGAGGTCTTCGACTCAACGCATTTGCTACTCTGTTAACTATTCCCTTAATGTATGTGATCTTAAAATCATACTCACTTAAAAGTTTTGACCAACGTCTTTGTTGCGTGTTCAAGTCATTATGAGTAAAAATGTGTTTTAATCCACTATGATCCATTTTCAACTCGAATTTACGTCCAATAAGGTAATGTCTCCAAACTCGTAAGGCATAAAAAATCGCTAATAATTCCAAATCGTGGGTTGCGTAATTCTCTTCATGTCTTCTTAGTTTACTCGAAATATATGCGATAACTCAACCTTGACCTTCTTGCATTAGTACTCCACCCATCCCTTCCTTGGATGCATCAGTACATACCAAGAAGTCCTTGTCCATATCCAAAACTTTCAATATCAATGATGTTGTTAGTAATTCTTTAAGCTTTTGAAATGTTTCAATGCACTTCTCTGACCATACAAATTTCTTATTCTCCTTTTGCAATTCCGTAATTGGATTTACTATTTTTGAAAATCCTTCGATGAAATGTCTATAGTAACCTACTAATACCATAAAACTAAGTACCTCTTGCACTTTCATTAGTGTTGTCCATTCCATAATATCCTCTACCTTCGCTAGATCCACAATGATACCTTCTCCAAAAATAATGCGTCCCAAATAGTGAATATTTTTCTGATAAAAATAACATTTTGACAACTTCCCATACAACTTGTTCTCCCTTAAGCACTGCAAAACTAATCTCAGATGTTCTTCGTGCTCCTCTTTTGTCTGAGATTAAATTAATAGTGTAATACCCATGTTTCCCCTGCTTGTAAATATAACTATAACTTGCTAAAATACTATGGGCAGACTAAATATGTGTGGATGTTGGAATTAATGAACCTTTTTGTTATAAAAGGTAATGTATGTATTTTTGTTACCAAATAAAATGGAAAGTGTTGCATAACTGTTGAAGGGGTTTTCCAAGGTAGATAATGATGCATGAGAGACATGGTGAGGGGAACCAACAATGGTTGAGATGACCCCCACCAGACCAGTACTTTACTGGATGTAAATTATTCAAACCCAGAACAATCTTCTGACCCAGAAAAATAAATTACCAGTCATGTTGGTAGTTGGGAAGTCCTCCTCAAGAGTCAATGAGGAGATGGGAAGAGTACCCATCTAAAATATTTCTGACCTAACCCACAAAATCTTGTTGACGAAGGCAATAAAAGAAAGAAAATTCGTGGGCAGAGAAATAGGGAAAGAATATTAGTCCGACGACCTTTTTCTGAAGAGGGAGAGCATGTGAAGCTCTCTGCTTTGGAAGAGAACTGAAAAAATGAATTTGTTCTGGGTACATGAATTTGTTGGTAAGTGTTTTCAGACCAAGCTGATAAACGAGGTTGCGGAGAAGATGGGTGACTGAGGAAGCACTAATTGCAGACCCCCTTGCTTGGTGGAGAGAAAATCGATCTGCCAAGTTCCTGTGGGAGGAGGAGAGTGGATTTCGTTCTTGGATGTTGCTAAATAGAAGGAAGAGTCTCTCTCAGAGAATCATGATCTAGCTAGGGGGTGGCCAACGATAAATATGTCTAGGAGTTGATGTGCCTATGGTTGGGTGGAAAAGGGCATCCCCTTCAACAGTTGCATCACTATTTGGTTTCTAGATAAGTATACTTGGTTAGATCTTTGTAGTGTTTAGATCAGAGAAAAATTTATACTATGTTCTAGAAATGTGTAAGTTTAATTTATGACAAAAGTGACTTGAGAAATTTAAGCAGAATAAAGAGAATGTCTTAGCTGAAGCTCTTTGGATTTAATTTCTTATAGACCCTACAACACTAAGAGATCTATCATTACCAACAATTTTTTTTTGGTGTTACATTCATTTAGAGTAGAAAATATGGCTTTATCCTTAGCCATATAATAAGATGATCTAGAATCAATAAGTCACTCATAAAAAGAAGAAGTAGATGTTGCATTGAAGGAGAAACCAAAAGAAAAAAGTGCATGTCCATGAGAAGAAGGGTTAGAAGAAGAAGAATCAATATCTATGTTGTGTTTCTTCATTACTTCTTGTAAGGCTTCCATCTTTTTAAAACATTTAGATTTGACATTACCATATCACCCACAAAAGTTGCAATTCATGTCAGTCTTCTTACTTTTAGATTTTGATCCTTTGTCACCATTAAGAGTAGACGCTAGCTAAGAGGGTTTATGACCCTTGTTTTGCTTGTTTTTGTGGCGAGGATGTTCTTCTTGGGATGCCTGGATATATCTTTTTGTTGGGCCACTAATGTTATTTTAGATGTACCTATGGTGTTGATCACTCCATGTTGCAAAAGCTTGTCTATCTCTCTAATAAGAGAATCACAAAAAAATCAAGAGTGGGAGTTTGGTAAGCACTCCCTAGAGCTTCTCTGGTGGCATAAAAGGTAGATACAAAGGTAGAATATGCACTACCAAGCTTATCAAGAATAACATTATATGAATCGGCAATCCTTCAAATTTGTTTGACAATATTTACATAAAATTCTAAGTGTTTTAAATATATATAAATAATCTTCAATGCAAGGAAAATCATTGAGAATTAAAGTCATTAAATGATTTTCAATTTGGCAGATTTGAATCACATTGTGTTTACCAAACACAACTTCAAGATTTTCCCAAGTGTTATCGAGACCATCAATTCCTTCAAGGTGAAACTATAAATTAGGAGAGATGGACATTCTAATGAATCCACATACTTTGTCATTTTTATTATCCTATTTTTCTTTCTTTTTGGCATTAGTGGGGGCTTGTTCTTTTCCCAAGGTAATCCAGTACAATCATTTACTTCTTAGTACATCCTCCATATGGGATTTTCTTGAGAAGTAGTTGGTACTAGTAAGAAAAATACCACTTGGAGAATCCATATTAAAATATTAAGATAATATAGATTCAAAATCTGAAACTTATGGTCTAGATGGATATCTCTCGAAAAAATAGGTTGCTTTAAAAAAATGACACT
>ML788815.1:177465-202370 GCA_009831015.1 Picea engelmannii
TCTACATGTAGCATCACTATAGCCACATAGACTATCTCATGATCACATAGATCATATCACAAGCATCACCATCATAGCCACACATTAACCATCTAGCTGGAAATCACCTCCAACACTATTGGTTGACACTCAATGCTAGAAAAACCTACAACACTACAGGTTTGTCCTCTAGTTGGTAACCCTTCGATGCTATTGGTCAATACTCCAACTAGTTTTCACAACAGTATAACATGCGTACCAGAGTATTTCATTAGAGTGGCAATATTTTAGTGTACTAGACTATTTCACTGGAGTAGCTATGTGTACTGGACTATTTCAATGTAGTAGAAATATCTTGACGTACCAAACTATTTCACTGGAGTAGCCATATCTCTACGTACCAAAATATTTCACTGGAGTAGCGATATCTCGACATACCATATTATTTCACTGGAGTAGCCCTCTGTATACCAGACTATTTCACTGGAGTAGCATTAATTCGACGTACCATACTATTTCACTAGAGTAACAGTAACTCAGGACACCTGACTATTTCACTGGAGTAGCCCTCTGCGTACCAGAAAATTTCACTGGAGTATAAGTAACTCAACATACCAAAATATTTCACTTGAGTAGCCCTCTGTGTACCAGACTATTTCACTGGAAAACCAGTAAGTCAATGTACCAAACTATTTCACTAGGGTAGTTTTATACATTACTCTAACTGATGCCACAGTCATTGATCAATTATGAACCACCTATTTTTTACTCCATACTGCACTGCTACCTGGAGTCGCATTTGTAATCCATCACATACGCAACACTTTCCACTATCTGGGGAACACAACACATCTCTCCATATGACTGGAGAATGGATCAATTCCCTCTAACTAGAGAAGTCCTTCTGAACAACTCTGAACTTGTCCCTTAGGTACTCAAACTTGAACCATGGCAGAGGCTTGGTCAACACATCTAATACCTACTCATCTGTAGCCACATACTGGAGTCTAATTGCTCCACTTTGTACCATATATTTTATATAATGGTACTTGATCTCGATATTCTTGGATTTCTCATGAAACAAAGGGTTCTCTCTCAAATTTACACAACTTTTGTTGTCACACCAGATACAAGTCACCTCTAACTCGATATCAAGCACACTTGCCAACAACTTCCTAAGCCACATTGCTTCACTTTCATCTTCACATGCGACAATATACTCTTCCTCTGTTGTACTCAACACCACACTAGACTGCTTCCTACTAAACCATGAGATCACTCTTGATCCCAAACTGAAACAAAATCCATATGTACTCGTCTGGTCTGCAACACTACTGGCCCATTCTGAATTTGTGTTACCCCACAGTCTAATCTCACAATCTGCATCATACCAGAGTCCATAATCCATTGTATCCTTCAAGTACCTCAACACATGTTTTGCAACTACCAAGTGAACACATCTAGGCTCCACCATATACTGACTCAATGTGTTCATTGCAAAAAATATGTCCATCCTCATGTTTGTCAAATACATCAACAAACCAATCAATTATCTATACATGGTGGTGTCCACTGTCTCTGAATATGTATCACTCAATAACTTCAGATTCGTCACCATCAGTGTAGCCATGGAATTACAATCCATCATTTAGAATCTTTTCAGGATCTCTACTGTATATTTTCCTTGGCACAAGAAAATCTTGCTTGGTTTTTGCCACACCTCTAGACCCAAGAAATAATGCATCATACCTAGATCCTTCATCTCAAACTCTAAAGTGAGATCGCTCTGAAGCTTGACTCCCTCTGATGCTATACAATCTTTGGAGCCATATTCTCCCTCTGCATGTGCTGACCTCCTCTAAAATCTGATCTCATGTGAACTGTCCTAGGAGGTTGCTCCTCCCTATTGGATCCCGAGGGATGACTCCCTCTGAACTCTAGCTTCTTCTAATCTAGGACTTGGTGGGGCTTCCTGCCTCACCACTAGTGGAGTCATTTGCTCCTTCTCATGATATGGCTCATCAATGCTATATATCTTTGCATCCTACAAAGTGTCGCAGGACCATGTTGGTCTCTTCCTAGTTACTGCAACGATTCTGGGTAGTCCCTTCTGGCTCTACTAACTCTTCTTGATGATCTGAAGAGTAATCAAATGCACTAGAGGGATATGTTCGGTCATATTTGGATCCTTACAATCAATCTTCATATGAGATACTCTATATTCCGCAAAAGTACCCTTCTTCGTCCTCTTCTTCTTTGGTACATGTATGTATATAGTCGTGTATACAATTTATTATGTAGATAGTTTTCTCCATGTATCAAGATAGAGACCATCTAAAATGTATCTCCTACAACTGTCACTATATCTCCTCTCAAAGTTATCACTTGTGACTTGCCCGAAACAAGAGAAAACAAAAGACAAGAATGCTACTCTTATAATAATAATAAAAACAAGAACAAGAACAATTGTCACAGTAGCTCCTTCTCAGAGCTATCACTTGTGACCTGCATGAAACAAGAGCGAAAATAATGAAATGACCCTCCTTAAACAACAAACATGTGTAAGCACAACTAACTGATCATAGTGGGATAAGCAATTAAAATTTATTTTTAAACATCTTCAAACATTTATTAACTGAATACATTGTTGCGTAATTCACCAATTAATCTTTTCACAAACTTCAATGAATTGACACTAATCAATGGACAATCAAGACACAATAAAGAATCTAGTCGCTATCAACTTATCTTCTTTCAACCTTAAGTATGGTTGCACAACTAGCACACTAATATTATATATATAATCAATTAAGTTATGCATAAATATTTTATAACCAAAGATTAAGTAACAACCATCTTGAAATGATCCTTTTAAGGCCCTTAAAGTAAATGCCATAATTTGTCACCAAAATGATAGCTAATATCAATAAATTTTATTACAATAAAGTATTAATATAAGCGTAAACAAAATATTACCACTATACTAATGCTAACTAATTTACAAATATGGAATTCCATAACGTAACAAAATGTAAAACAATGACAATTACACCACCTACAATCCAATGCTTGAACATCCGATTGTATAAGAGTCAACTACCCATTTATTAATAACCATTTTATCAAGTACACCTCAAGCTAAAATAATTAAGATATTGTTCATAACTCAAAATGATTGACAAAGTTGTCAACAAGATCATGATAGATTGTTTGTTTATTTAATTGATTGATTGTTTATCTCCAAATTCAATATAATTTTAAGAATACTTTAATACAATTTATAAAATAAAAAGAAAATTTAAACCCCATTATTTAACAATGTTGTTATAGTAAAGGATGACGAGCTATCTACAACTGGAAATAATGTTGGATTGGATGATCAAACGGATCAACTACTTAGCCAAACAAAAATCTAGTCTAACTGACTGGTAAAAGTAGTAAGGCAGACGTGGACGGTAAGAACATCAAAGCTAAGGATAAATTCTGTAGGGTAGTAAAAATTTCGAAAGGCACTAAAAAATCGACCCTTTTTCTTCTACAGTTTAATCTCATCAAAGATAAAGGCTTTATCCCTTCAATCAAAAGCTTATTTTGACAATATGGAGGGGAAAACTTAGAGGAAAATATGGTAAGAGTTGATATCAATGGAGACATCAAGACTGCAAGGACGAAGTGGTGATGGGATCAAGATTAAACTTCGACCATAGTACGTATGATAGGGGTTAAAGAAGAAAGGCAACATTTTTTTTTTAAATCAAAACTTCAGAGGTGAAAACTTGGTCATAAATATATTCATCATTAACAAACATATAATTATTTTACTAGAATATAAAATCTTAATTAACCATTGGACGGTGTAGAAATAAAACATATAACATACATGAAGAATGTCTCAACTTCTTCAATTGTTCCACGCACACATTTAAAATAATATATATAAATTATAGAATAGTGTTGGATTTAAAATAATCAACCTAAATGTACAATCATTATATCAAATCAATAATCCCATAATTTATTAAATAACAAGAACAATTAAAAATATCCTAATTAGAATGTGAATGTTGATATGTGAAGTTGCTCTTCAATCCAAGAACTTGTGCAATATCTTTGTCTGCCTTTCACCTACTAATCTATTGACTTCACGGGTACCTACCAACCAACGCCAAGGGTACTCTTCTTCCCCCTTAAACCCCCAAAACTCAAAGGGGTCACGCACAAATTCTCAGATGAAAAATATCTCAAGCTTGCCCTCGCAAGGAGAGGCTTCCACCTCTTGCAAAATCTTGTATCCCAACTCACACAAGTAAACTTAGTCACACACAAATTTGACAGCATTTCAGTCATCCAACAATATGGTTCATTTCCTTCTTCCTCACCTTTCTTTTATAAAAGTTTTTGGTTTGACACTTGTCTTCTCATGCACAATTAACTAATTTTTAATAATTAAATTATAGATTATTCACCCCCGACACATGTCACACTTTGCCCAAGTTGTACATTTTTATTCTTTTTTAAATAAAATAATTTAAGCATTTTCCCTCACATACACAATTAGTTCCTAGATTTTCTCCTAGTTGTTCCTTAGTTCCCCAATTTCTCTTTTATTGTATCTCTTAACTAATTTATAATTGGAGTTTAATTAAGACTCTTCTCTTAGTCGGGCTTTAGAGTCTAGATTGATTTAGGATTCTAAGTCTATGTTGACTACCCATTCTCTCATGAAAATATATCTTCCAATTAAAAATTTCTTTTATTCCCTTATTAATTTATTCATGCGACGTGCCCTTCAATATGCACCTACGTGCTCCAAGGGTGCCACTCTCCAATTGACCTAGTTTGAAAGTTGTATGATGCTTTGATTCAATACTCCACTTGTTGACCTTGTGTGAGACTAGGGGATTACTAAGGAATAAGGAATCCTCCTTACTGGGCGCCCATAAAAAATACTCATGAGTGATTGTCTTAGTATTCCCTCACGACTTCATGAACCTCTCGAGAACAAGGTAGTCGTTAAACTTCAGTTCAGTTCACAGTGGAAGTGCTAGTAGGATATGACAGGGATGATGCCTCACCTCTCCTCATCCATCTGATATCTGTGTATGACCCCTTTACTCCATATGTGAGTTGCATTAACAAGCGTCACCATGCCTGCATCCACTGACAAAGATAACATTAATAACTCATATACATGAAATACATAACTGAATCATCATCATAACACATGTGTAAAAAAAACAAGTACTCATAATCAAAGTCAATAGTCCACTCCCTGACTCAATTTAAAGTCCAAGGAAGTTTGTCGATGCCATCAACATACTCATCATGTCACGTTTCCTGCACACTCAGGAAACCTCATCATAATACATGTCAATGCTATACAACAATATTAGTAACATATCGAATTTCAATACTCAATCATAGCATAAACTCATAAACCAAAATAGATAGTCATATTGTATCATGTTTTAACCGAATCACTTGCTCGCAAGTGTCCTCAAAGAATAAATCAGTGGTATGAAATGTGATAAGTGGAATTGGATGTTACATACACCCCCTCTTGTTTTAAACTTCATCCCGAAGTTTGTACAATCTAATAATGAAAGAAATAAATATAGCTGCTACTAATCTATATATCAAACTATCAAAATAAATAAGGAAAATTCTGACGCATCTCATGTGCATCCTCCCAAGTGGCAGAATGTGGACTATAACTTTCCCACTGTAGCTTGCACTGATCGACCATTTAATGTCGTAGCTATCGAGTGTGATGGTCAAATAAGAGGATTGGCTCTGCTATGAGAGAACCCTCTTCTGATACCTGCAATGAACTCAAGTCAATAACATGTGCCAGATCTGAAATATAATGACGTAAAATTGAAAGACAAAACACATCATGCATACACCTCAAAGAATGAGGTAAGGCTAGTTGGCAAGCCACATGTCCTTTCATTTCTACAACTTCGAAAGGTATCACAACTTTGGAGAGATTTTAGGACCCTTTCCAAGCTTATCGAACTCTTATGTGGCTTCACTTGCAAGAACACTTTATCACCAACATCATAACTACGATCAATATGATGCGCATCTGCATAACTCTTTTTTCAGTCTTGCACTTCCTTAATACTTTTCCTTATGGATTGCATCTAATATTCAATTTCTTGAATCACTTTCGGCCCTACCAGGACCCTATCCTCTATTCAATCCCAACTCAAAGGTGTCTGACACAGTCGTCTGTATAAAAACTCAAAAGGTGCCATCTTTATCGAACTCTGATAACTATTGTTGTACGTAAATTCTACTAATGGTAAAAATTCTTCCCATCGTTTATGTTGATCCATCACATACATTCGAAGCATATTTTCTATAATTTGATTCATTCTCTCCATTTGTTCATCGATTTTAGGGTGATATGTTGCACTAAAGTTTAATTGTGTTCCCAAAGCCTCTTGGAAACTAGTCCAAAAACGTCTAATGAATACCGATCCTCGATCAAATATTATCTTTCTCGGTACACCATGCAATATTGAAATTTCATTTACAAAAATTCTAGCTATATTAGGTTCTTGATATTGCATGCGAACTGGAATAAAATGCACACTCTACATCAAAGTGTCAATGACTACGAAAATATAATCGTGTCTCCTTGTCGTCAATGGCAATACAACAATAAAATTCATCGATATGACTTCCCATTTTGATTCAAGAATTGCAAGTGGCAGTAATAATCCTGTTGGATGTCTATGTTTAGCCTTCACTTGCTGACATTTAAGACATCTCACCACATAATTAACTATATCATATTTCATCCCCTTCCAAAAGAATAGTGGTTTAAGATCTTCCTTCATTTTCGTGACTCTAGGATGAGCCATATACACCGCTCGATGAGCTTCGTTCAAAATTAAATTTCTCAATTCACCATTTGGTGGTACATAAATTATGCCATTATACCTCAGTATCCCGTCACTCTCCAAAGAATATCCTTCAAATCTAGGTATCATGGTATCTTGTCTGATATTGCCTTTTACTTCCTTGTACTAGCTGTCATCAATCTGTAATGCTAAAATATTTTTCCAAAGGTTCGTCTTTAGGGGTATTACTAAGAAAATGAGAGGTCTTCGACTCAACGCATTTGCTACTCTGTTAACTATTCCCTTAATGTATGTGATCTTAAAATCATACTCACTTAAAAGTTTTGACCAACGTCTTTGTTGCGTGTTCAAGTCATTATGAGTAAAAATGTGTTTTAATCCACTATGATCCATTTTCAACTCGAATTTACGTCCAATAAGGTAATGTCTCCAAACTCGTAAGGCATAAAAAATCGCTAATAATTCCAAATCGTGGGTTGCGTAATTCTCTTCATGTCTTCTTAGTTTACTCGAAATATATGCGATAACTCAACCTTGACCTTCTTGCATTAGTACTCCACCCATCCCTTCCTTGGATGCATCAGTACATACCAAGAAGTCCTTGTCCATATCCAAAACTTTCAATATCAATGATGTTGTTAGTAATTCTTTAAGCTTTTGAAATGTTTCAATGCACTTCTCTGACCATACAAATTTCTTATTCTCCTTTTGCAATTCCGTAATTGGATTTACTATTTTTGAAAATCCTTCGATGAAATGTCTATAGTAACCTACTAATACCATAAAACTAAGTACCTCTTGCACTTTCATTAGTGTTGTCCATTCCATAATATCCTCTACCTTCGCTAGATCCACAATGATACCTTCTCCAAAAATAATGCGTCCCAAATAGTGAATATTTTTCTGATAAAAATAACATTTTGACAACTTCCCATACAACTTGTTCTCCCTTAAGCACTGCAAAACTAATCTCAGATGTTCTTCGTGCTCCTCTTTTGTCTGAGATTAAATTAATAGTGTAATACCCATGTTTCCCCTGCTTGTAAATATAACTATAACTTGCTAAAATACTATGGGCAGACTAAATATGTGTGGATGTTGGAATTAATGAACCTTTTTGTTATAAAAGGTAATGTATGTATTTTTGTTACCAAATAAAATGGAAAGTGTTGCATAACTGTTGAAGGGGTTTTCCAAGGTAGATAATGATGCATGAGAGACATGGTGAGGGGAACCAACAATGGTTGAGATGACCCCCACCAGACCAGTACTTTACTGGATGTAAATTATTCAAACCCAGAACAATCTTCTGACCCAGAAAAATAAATTACCAGTCATGTTGGTAGTTGGGAAGTCCTCCTCAAGAGTCAATGAGGAGATGGGAAGAGTACCCATCTAAAATATTTCTGACCTAACCCACAAAATCTTGTTGACGAAGGCAATAAAAGAAAGAAAATTCGTGGGCAGAGAAATAGGGAAAGAATATTAGTCCGACGACCTTTTTCTGAAGAGGGAGAGCATGTGAAGCTCTCTGCTTTGGAAGAGAACTGAAAAAATGAATTTGTTCTGGGTACATGAATTTGTTGGTAAGTGTTTTCAGACCAAGCTGATAAACGAGGTTGCGGAGAAGATGGGTGACTGAGGAAGCACTAATTGCAGACCCCCTTGCTTGGTGGAGAGAAAATCGATCTGCCAAGTTCCTGTGGGAGGAGGAGAGTGGATTTCGTTCTTGGATGTTGCTAAATAGAAGGAAGAGTCTCTCTCAGAGAATCATGATCTAGCTAGGGGGTGGCCAACGATAAATATGTCTAGGAGTTGATGTGCCTATGGTTGGGTGGAAAAGGGCATCCCCTTCAACAGTTGCATCACTATTTGGTTTCTAGATAAGTATACTTGGTTAGATCTTTGTAGTGTTTAGATCAGAGAAAAATTTATACTATGTTCTAGAAATGTGTAAGTTTAATTTATGACAAAAGTGACTTGAGAAATTTAAGCAGAATAAAGAGAATGTCTTAGCTGAAGCTCTTTGGATTTAATTTCTTATAGACCCTACAACACTAAGAGATCTATCATTACCAACAATTTTTTTTTGGTGTTACATTCATTTAGAGTAGAAAATATGGCTTTATCCTTAGCCATATAATAAGATGATCTAGAATCAATAAGTCACTCATAAAAAGAAGAAGTAGATGTTGCATTGAAGGAGAAACCAAAAGAAAAAAGTGCATGTCCATGAGAAGAAGGGTTAGAAGAAGAAGAATCAATATCTATGTTGTGTTTCTTCATTACTTCTTGTAAGGCTTCCATCTTTTTAAAACATTTAGATTTGACATTACCATATCACCCACAAAAGTTGCAATTCATGTCAGTCTTCTTACTTTTAGATTTTGATCCTTTGTCACCATTAAGAGTAGACGCTAGCTAAGAGGGTTTATGACCCTTGTTTTGCTTGTTTTTGTGGCGAGGATGTTCTTCTTGGGATGCCTGGATATATCTTTTTGTTGGGCCACTAATGTTATTTTAGATGTACCTATGGTGTTGATCACTCCATGTTGCAAAAGCTTGTCTATCTCTCTAATAAGAGAATCACAAAAAAATCAAGAGTGGGAGTTTGGTAAGCACTCCCTAGAGCTTCTCTGGTGGCATAAAAGGTAGATACAAAGGTAGAATATGCACTACCAAGCTTATCAAGAATAACATTATATGAATCGGCAATCCTTCAAATTTGTTTGACAATATTTACATAAAATTCTAAGTGTTTTAAATATATATAAATAATCTTCAATGCAAGGAAAATCATTGAGAATTAAAGTCATTAAATGATTTTCAATTTGGCAGATTTGAATCACATTGTGTTTACCAAACACAACTTCAAGATTTTCCCAAGTGTTATCGAGACCATCAATTCCTTCAAGGTGAAACTATAAATTAGGAGAGATGGACATTCTAATGAATCCACATACTTTGTCATTTTTATTATCCTATTTTTCTTTCTTTTTGGCATTAGTGGGGGCTTGTTCTTTTCCCAAGGTAATCCAGTACAATCATTTACTTCTTAGTACATCCTCCATATGGGATTTTCTTGAGAAGTAGTTGGTACTAGTAAGAAAAATACCACTTGGAGAATCCATATTAAAATATTAAGATAATATAGATTCAAAATCTGAAACTTATGGTCTAGATGGATATCTCTCGAAAAAATAGGTTGCTTTAAAAAAATGACACTCAAACCAGACTTTAGATGTGAAAGTTATGATCTTTTGAGAAAAGAGGCATAAACGGTAACCAAATAGCCACATGACAAGTAGAAGTTGGTCCATGTTGTGATCCTCCTCCTTCTCTAACTTTATCTATAAGCTCACTTTTACAAATAAGTTACATGAAGTGACCCACTTTTATAGAATAAGTGAGAATCACTTTTACATTGAAGTTACTTTATAAATAAAAGTTGCATGCAAAAAAAATAAAAGGAAAAAGAAAATACCAAAGTACACTTTACAATATAGTTATGAGATAACTCAAGATTGCATGAACTTTTTCAAAAAGTAACTTAAAAAAGAGACTTGAACTTAAGACCTCTTATTAAATAAAGTAACTTTTAACCAAGTGATCTAGTGGAAAACAAATTATAATTCTAAAGAAGAAGAATGTGGGTGTTGGTCTTGTTGTCATTGTTATTGTTGGACGTCTGCCTCAAAGTGTGTGCTTACTATAAAAACCTTTGTTTTTGCATGTTCATACAAAAACAAGTGGAATTTTGGAAAAAGAAAATCCAAATCTCAACAACAGTGAGGTTAGATCTCAATTAGCTTACCTGGAAAATGCAATTTTCTCTCTATTTATGATTTTCTAGGCTCGCATTCAACACAAAGAAAAGAGCATACATAGAAAAGAAAACACTTTCCACTATGTTTCTTATTTTCCAAGAGCGCATAGATATCATGAAAAACATAATACACAGATTGTAAATAGTAGCAACCCAGAAATAAAAATAGAAAACTAAAATATTAACTCCTCAATTTAAAAAAAAAGAGGCATATCCAGGCTTTATACCTCCAGATTTGACTAAAATGGTCGTAACTTGGGAAAATGGAAACCTTTTTGAGAAAAAAGAAAAGTGTTTATAACTAAAATAAGTGCTCCATATGTAATGGGACAATCCTCTCTGTCCAAAAATGAATGGAAAGAGATGAAACTAGAAATGTGACAACATCGCTTCAAAATATCAATCTACAACTAAGTGGCTCTTCAAATGGGCTCTGATACCATGTTTGAAAAGCATGTTATTCCAATACATGATGAATACCTTCAAAAACCACTCACACAACTAGATCAAATATCAACACACCAATGTGTTTACGTGGTTAAAACCCTTAAAGAGGGAAAAATTTCATGGTCCCAACCAACATGGCCACTTGAGAACAATATATTAATGCAAAAGGAAAATATCTTACAAGATAATTTCTCACAATAGATCATCAACAAATGACCCCCCATGTTATTTAAATAGATATCATGGACCAATCATGTGTTAATCCACAGAATATGAGTCATCGGATCACTCTATGTCTAGAACATATCACAACTATCGGATTACATAACTACAAATGCACACTAAAGAAACACACTAAGAAACACACTTTTACCTAAAAACACATTAGACCAAGTTGATCTTAACTAACTCCTAAGTGTCTAAATATACTAACATTGAAGCCATATTACCTGGATAATTTAATATGGCTAGTCCAAGTGATCTTTTACTTACCATTTCAAACTACTTTTTATGGAAATTCCATATGAAGGATGTACTACAAAGTAAAGGAATTTACCATATTACCTTGGGAAAAGGATTGTCCTCGTTGATGCCTCAAATAAATAAAAATGGGATATTAAAAATGACAAAGAACATGGATTAGTTAGAATATTCATCTCTATTAATTTACAGTTTCACCTTCATAAAATTGATGACCTAGATGAATCGTGGGAAAAGTTGGAAACCGAATTTGGAAAACACAATGAGATTTGAGCCTGCAAACTTGAAACCCAGTTAATTTCTTTAAATCTTAGTGATTTTACTTGCATTGAAGATTATCTGATAAATTATAAACAAGAACAACAATAATTGATAAAATAGAGACAAGAACAACAACATGGTGGAAAAGGCATAATGGCCAACACAAAATTATTCACTCCAATGTTACATATTTATAGTACAATGGGCGATGCCACCTCATAGAGAGATTTTCTCTAGATCCTAAAATCATGCATGATGACTAGGCTAGGAAATCTTAACTAACTCATTAGTCATCACTTGAGGATATATTACTAATATCCTAAATGAATAATACAAATACAGGTGACAATTTAGACTTAGTGATTGGTAAAGGTAAGCCATAGGCTAACAATCCCCCCCTCAATCACAAGTCCGATGGATAATACCAAACAATAAAGCATAAACTGGTATCAATTCCAAGTCTTCATACTGAAACTCTTGATTTGAGCCTCAATGAAGAACTTCCTGAAAAACCGCCAGTCTGGACGCTGAACATGTTCATTTGAAATGAACTGGAAGAGAGCTGAGATATGAAAGTGAATAGCTGCAATATCTGAACATTTTCTGATTGCTTGACAATTTGATCATTTTGCCAAGTATTTTAGCTAGAAGAATCTGATGTTTTCTACTAATTTGTGAACATGTAGTATCACCACTCTACTATCAATGTATCACTGAAAGTGCTCTCTGAATTTTTGGTTTGGGATGACCACTAACCAATCTTGACACTTTTAGGTGTCCAACAACATCCCAATATATCATGCATATGATTCAATTGCAATTCATTGAACCATAATCTTGCCAAAATCTGCTATCTCTGGAAAATATCACAATGTAATCATGTGAGACGGGATGCATGCAAATTGTTTTCTTAATGTAAACTCCAATCTGATGAGAGAGAACCAAGAGAAGTGTATCAGCTTCTTGTCTGACACATCCTTGAAAATGCCTGACAACTCAATCATGTGCCAAGATGCAATGAAAAAGGATCCTCTTGTCCTCTGCTAGGTTGAATGACCATTTATGTGAACCAAATGTTCACATCATTGCTCTCAAAATAAAAATCTATATGATTCAACTTGAACTTATTGAACCATAATTCTGCGAAATTCTATGATCTACAGACTGCAGTTTCCCATTTGACAAATTTCATGCCCATCTAGCATACTTGATGTTTGTTGTTGTCAAAACTTTATGTCTGACAACCATCTTCAATTCCATCATCAATTCCCCCCTTTGTCAGTTGAAAGGAGAGACCACAAGTGGTTTCATGAACCATATTCACTGGAATTTTGAACTCCCCCCCTTAAGGTGCATGAGAGTTACATCATTGTACTCCCCTCTTCTAGGATCAAGAGAGTACCATACTTATTTCATTTTGAGTACAACACAAAGTGGGCATGCAGAAAAAACCACATGTTATCTCATCCCGTAAGGGCCGTGCTCGAAAGCTACTCCATAAGGGGACCACTTATGTGAGGTACAAAAATGTTATGTGATACAAGATTGGTCTTTACTCGAGATTGAATTCTACGGTAAGACTTATATAATCTCTTGGTTGTTGATGGCCATTTCCAAGGATCAATCCACTCATAGTGAATTTTAAATCTTGCAGGTTTCTTTAGTGTTGAACATCCGTCTGAAGAATGGTTATGCTTGCCACAATGCTAGCAAGGATGGAGATCAAAACACTGATTCTCCTTGTGACCAACTTGATTACAATGTTGGCACTTATCATTCTAATGATAAACTTGAACAGGTGAAGTTGAAGCTTCTTGAAGGAATCCAACACTTTGGAACTTGATTGGTCTGGAATAATCAGGAATATAAAAGGTAACTTCCTTGTCATATCCAAGTCTTGTTCTATTCTTGTTGTAGATGATTTCTTCCCAAGGTCTGATGATGGGCTTGGAAAGAGTATTATGAACCTGTTGCTTTGAAATCCGTGGAAGTGGATTTACTGCATGTTGATGCATCATTGAAAGGTTTTCTTCACTGAAATCACAAGAAAACTCTTGAAATGTAGGTTCATGAATATATTCATCTTCATCTGAAACAGATTCTGAAGTTGTATCACTATGTTGTTCCTTCACTGATTGTTGATCAAAAGCATCATCATTGTCATCATAGAGAGGATTGGGCTGAACAAAAACTAGTTCAGAACACTTTAGTAGATGTTGATTTTTGAGATCAGTCAACTCATCATTCAATAGCTGGGATAGAGATTGAAGAAGTATAACTTTATCTTGCGTCACTTGCAAACAAGTTATCATTGATTGAAGAGTTTATTTTTTCAATGTCACTGTGTTGTCTTCAGTGATGTTTATTAGAGTGTTCAATAACTCTAATAATTCAAGGCTTCAAGCCATTTTCAAAACACTAAAAGAGGTCTCCTTGTGCAGGTAGACCCTTATTACAATTTGACTCGACAGAAGAAGGTTTATTTGCAACTCACTCACTTGAATCGCTCACTTGCTATTCATGCTCACTTGAACTTCATACTCGCTTGCTATTCACGCTCACTTGAACTTTTCTTGCTTGAACTTGTTTCCAGGAAGTTGAGGATGTCAGTTACCACCGAAAATGCATCCCAAAGTATTACAATGATTTGAGTTTCAAGTACTCAACCTTGTCAATTACGACTCAAAATGACTCTAGGGTGTCGGGCTCGGCTAAAAAAGCACCTTATGACAAATTCAATTCAACTCAACTTGATTTTATTCTTACTATTGCAAGTACAATTCAACTCGATCAAGTGATCTTACAACAAACATTTTTCCAAGTTACAATTGAATTACAAATGCTCCATGATGTGTTGAGTTCGAATGATTTGATTTGTCCATTGTTGATGTGGTTGATGACTTGAATGCTTGATAATTATCTTCATAGATTCTTGATCATATGTGATTGATTGTAACTGCTAGACTTAGTAATTTGTGTGTGTTGCATTATGCAATTGGTTACAAGTGTCAAAACTAAACACAAAATCACCACATAAAGAAATCATAAGAAAAACACCATCACACAAATACAAGGTGTACCTAAGATCCCCTTATTCAATTTTGGGTGGATTTAGGACACAGAGAAAAATACTTTAATTTTATTATGAGTATCGCTCTTACAATAACCATGCTCAAATACATTTTGAAACTTTCTTGAGATCACAATGGTGTATGAATTACAAGCCTTCTTCTAGAAAACACCTATACCAAGCTAAACACACTAAAACATTTACATAAGACTTTCCATCACTTACAATGTGATCAACCATAGTCCAAGTTGTTGTATGCCTTTATCATCACATCTCATTGCCAAACCTTCAATTAGACTTTTGTTTACTTAGCAGAGTTGAGGGGAACTAATTGTTTCTTTGCAATGAAAGTAATGGATAAAGGGTCACTGGAAAATAGGAATAAATCGCTCAGAGCGCAGACCGAGAGAGAGATTCTTTCTTGTTTAGATCATCCTGTCTTACCGACATTGTATTCTCATTTCGAAACAGATAAGTTCTCATTCCTGGTCATGGAATTTTGCAGTGGAGGGGATCTACATAGCTTTCGGCAACAACAACCTTGGAAACACTTTTCCGAATCTGCTTCACGGTTCTATGCAGCAGAAATCCTACTTGCCCTTGATTATTTTCACATGATGGGAATAGTCTATAGAGACCTGAAGCCTGAAAATGTTTGAGTGAGAGGGGATGGACACATTATGCTTCTAGAATTTGGTTTATCATTAAGGTGTGTTGTCAGTCCCACTCTTGTAAAGTCGGCATCTCCCAGTCTCGATCCTTCACAAAGAGTCCCTATTTACTGCGTTCAACCCTCTTGCATAGAGCCTTCATGTGTGACCCCAGTTTGTCTGCAGCCTTCTTGTTTCATACCTCATTTTTTTACCTCAGAGATCCAAGAAAATATGGAAACCAAAGAATGAGATGGCAAATCACTCAAACCTTCTTCCAGAGCTCATTGCCGAGCCAACCAGTGCTCGATCGATGTCATTTGTGGGCACTCACGAGTACTTGGCTCCTGAAATAATCAAAGGGTAGGGCCACAGGAGCGTTGTCGATTGGTGGACATTTGGGATATTTTTATACGAGCTGCTCTACGGGACTACGTCATTCAAGGGGGCAGGAAATTGAGAAACGTTAGAGAAAATTGTTGGTCAACCTTTGAGGTTCCCAGATTCTCCGACTGTAAGTTTTGCTACACGCGACTTGATTAGAGGTTTTCTTGTGAAAGACCCGCAACATAGACTAGACTTTAAAAGGGGAGCCACTGAAATCAAACAACATCCATTTTTTTTGATGGCGCAAACTGGGCTCTCATTCGCAGCACCACTCCTCCTCAAATCCCCAAACCCATTGATCTGAGCTTCTTAATGAACAAAGTCACTCCTCCCAGTGCTCGTGGTGAGATAAAAAAAGTAGGCTTTGGTATTATCTCCATAGATCTGATATTATTGCCTAGTCAAGAAAAGGAGATCCATTCCATTCGAAGGATATTATGCCTTAGTTCATCGATCACACAGCCTTTAATAAATATTATCTTCAATGATCTCATGATCTGGTGCCAGATCTGAGTCTCCATCAATGCTAGATCAAATCCACAATTACGGGCATGATGCACAGTCACTGCAATATTTATGGAGGGCAATCTATATCTATCTTCATCAATAAAATGATCAACCCTTTGCAAAGCAATCTGGTATCTAGGGCGATCTGTTATTTACAATTGGAAGAGTGTTAGATCTGATTCATGATTGGGATGTTGTTGCATTGCCCAAATTCTGAGAAACAATACAAATTGAGATTGGAACGCGATCTGAGATCATGACTCGTGGCAATGGATCTTCTCAATTGCACTATGAACTGATTCATCTTTGCATTCCTATACAGATTTTGCATTGTATCTCAACCCGTTCAATGCATTTTTAATAGATATCTTTGCATTCCTAAATGAATATGTCTTCTATATTTGTTTGCAATAGAGATTCCTCATGTCTATCTCGCATACAAGTTTAGTATGTACAAAAACACTTCTTTACCCAATTGCCTTAGATCCTCGAATAAGATTTACTTCCTTTATATGATATATTTTCTCTATCTAATATTCATTCTATATTCACGCATTCAATACTGGATTTATCCAAATAACACAGAGACAATTAAATAATGAAATCTTCTATTTCATTAAAACAAATTTGTACATCAAAAACTCATCCCTCTCTCGTGGTTGATCTAACAATAATTGGCCATACCAGATTGCATGAATGCAAAAGAATGGTCACTCGAACACCAAATCGCTCCAACTATGGTTGCTTCTCTTTTTTTTTACTAGATGCTCATCTTAATATCATTTGTTGCACCTCATCTTTCATGGAATATTACCATAGAACTCAAGACTAACAGTCCCTTAAGAACTATAATAGCTCTGATACCAATTGATAAATTATAAACAAGAACAACAATAATTGATAAAATAGAGACAAGAACAACAACATGGCGGAAAAGGCATAATATCCAACACAAAATTATTCACTCCAATGTTACATATTTATAGTACAATGGGTGATGCCACCTCATAGAGAGATTTTCTCTAGATCCTAAAATCATGCATGATGACTAGGCTAGGCAATCTTAACTAACTCATTAGTCATCACTTGAGGATATATTACTAATATCCTAAATGAATAATACAAATATAGGTGACAATTTAGACTTAGTGATTGGTAAAGGTAAGCCATAGGCTAACATTATATATCTAAGTTAAAAACACTCAAACTTTTACTTGAAGAATGTAAAATAGAAATAAAGGATCACCGATGTGTATGTGCTATTCTAGCTAAGCTTGGTAGTGTACATTCTATTTTTCATTTACTTTTCACTCCACTATAGAAGCTCTAGGCGCTACTTACAAACCACCCTCTCTTGGATCTTTATTTATTCTTTGATTAGAGAGTAAGATAAGTTATTGCATTTTGGAGTGATCAGCACTGCAGGTACATCTAACAAAGCCTTAGTAGTCCAATAGAAGGATAAATATAAGCATCCAAAGAAGCAACATCGTCGCAATAAAAAGAAAAACAAGGGTCCCAAATACTCTTGTCAAACTTCTACTCCCAATGGTGACAAATGACCAAAATAAAAAACTAAAAAGACTGAGAGACAACGCAATTTTTGTGGGAGAGATGGTCATTTAGAGTCTAATTGGTTTAGGAAGTTGAAGGCCTTAGAAGAAAAAATGGAGAACCATAACATCAATCTTGATTCTTATTCTTCCAACTCTTATTATCATGGACATGAACTTTTTTCTTCTTGTTTTTCCTTCAATGCAATGTCTAATATTTCTTATAATGAGTGGCTTATTGATTATGGAACATCTTATCATATGTTAAACACCCCATTTTTTATCCCTTAGTTAATTGTAATAAATCATGATTAATGATGGTTGTATCTCAACATGGAAATGCATGCTTAACTATAGAGTTTTAATGGGATCTAATGCATTAACATTGTAGGTATGTACATAATATTGTTATCCAATCATTACATGATCACTGTAACTAACAAATAGAGATGGAATTACATTACATTCCCCATAAAAAAGGAGAATATCATGGCTTATATAAACCACATGCTTGAAAATGTTGATTCACTGGAAAAGGTGGATGGCCATCGAGATCCACTTGGATCACATTGTGATAAAAACTTCACAATCCATATTGAACATGTACACCATGTTAAAAATTGGCATATAACTCATATGATAATGAACCATGGGGTTTGTTATTTATATCCTCAATATCTAACCAACTTCCTTGGAATTGAGAAAATCTAGACCACATATAAACGTCAGTGGTTAGAGTTGAGTCTGTCGAAACCACATTGTCTAGTTAGCTTGACAAGGATGCTCAAATAGACTATCCATGCATCCAAATCATAGTCGATTTCTTGGATAGTTGATCCATCAACCGACTGTCTTCGACTATTGGTCGAATGTTCGAATGACAGGCTTGTTAACTACTCGACCGATTGATGTAGATATATGGTCTATCACCCGACCAACTATTTCTAGATGTTGATCAATCATCTGACCAATTGATTCTAGGAGAAGTGTGATGAACCATTAGAACCTGTGGTTCCAACATGAAAAATATGCAAAGGGATCGAGGCGTTCCAAGAGGCACATTTTTCAAAATTATCCCAATGATGTTTTCCAAGGACACAACCAACAAAAACATCATTAATACATGAAGAAAGAGGAAGAATCATCACCATATGTTGATTGCATAGTTGTTGCAATGAGTGATAGTTTAGATTACCAACCCATTCATGCCAAAGTTTGCTCAAGTCATCGCTATTAGAAACAAAAAATAATGGAAAATATGATGACCCAAAGTTTTCAAACTTGTACACCTTGGTAATGTCATCAACAATTCCAGTTGCTAGAACATGCTTAGGATCTTTTAAATCCTTGGTTACAACTTGGTGAGGTGAAAACTCTATGGTTTTACCTTCACCTGAATGAGTGATTTGATACACTACTAGAAGGTTGTAGGAAAGACTTGGAATGCATAATACATCATTAAAATGACCATTATCTACTTGAACTATTCTAGACCCTACAACACTTAGAGATCTATCATCACCAAAAAACATTTGTTTGGTGTTATTTTCATTTAGACCAGAAAAAATGGTTTTATCCTTAGCCATATGATAAGATGCTACAGACTAATTATCTTCCAATTTTTATTTTCACGGACATGCACTTTTCGCTTTTAGTTTTTCCTTCAATGCAATATCTACCTTCTAATGAGTGGATTATTGATTCTGGAGCATCTTATGATATGTGTAACACCCCATTTTCATCCCCTAGTTAATTGTAATAAATCATGATTAATGATGATTGTATCTTAGGATGGAAATATTATTACCATGCCATGAACATTATAAAAGTATTATTGTTTAATAAATAAATCCAATTGTTGACTAATGGGTGGAGCACAAGTACTAACCATGATACCACAAAATGGAAGAGTGAGGGGGGGGGGGGTGTTGGATAGAGGGTATTCATCATTCCCAAGCCACCTCATTGAATAATTTTTGGTAAATAATCATATATTACCCTTTATCCTAATTCCAAAGGCAATCATTAAATAAAAGTATGGTTGGGTAGTTGAGAAAGTACACCCAACGTAAATGCATGGAGTGAGGACTAGTTCATCCATGGGGAATCGTGGAAATCCCCATCTGCATGAAGGGGACTCGAGAAAAGTCTTGGAGAAGGAAGAGAATGCATGAGTATGTGTAGAATAGGAACATAAGGGGAGTATCCAGTGCATCTACAGAGGCAAAGCTCATGTAGGAGAAGACAAAGTAGCATTGAGGAGAAAGAACCCATGCATATACAAGCATTGTCTGGGATGAAATGTGGAAGAAACCATGAGAAATAAAGCACAAGAATGTGTATAGAATGTGGGATAAGTGCTTAGAGATATGGGAGAACCCACAAGTGGAGCGGAAAGACAAGAATCATAGAAAGAATGTCTTTTATGATTGGTCTGAAAACCAAACCTGACCTAAGCTTAGAGGCTCACAAGCTTGATGCTTGCTAGACCAAAACCAACACTAGAAGGGGATGGCACTGAGGGACTCTGATAGCAGTGAAGATACCCCCTTGTGTAGAGGAAATCCATATGGGAAGGAATCTGATAAACTCATGGAGACCTTAGGCATGGTGGGTATAGGGGGATTTCAACCAATGGTTGTTGTGAAGGAGACTGACCTTCACACTTTGAATTGCTCTGAGAGTCTAAGGAATCCCTTGGTGGTATTATGGATTTGCATGGGGATGGCCAGTTGCAAATATATTCAATGCATTTGAGCCTGTAGTTGGGTGGAAAAGCACTCACCCTCATTCAATTGGCCCAGATGCAGACTTTAAATAGATAATTGTTCACTATTCTATGTGTACTTAATTATCTAAATGAATAGTACATGTTTGTATCTCTGAGATGTATGTATTTATGAGCATGATGAATGAATTTATAAGCCTAAATTTTGTTCTTCATATTGAATACATTCAGTACGGATGAATTACCCATCGAACACATGCATAAGTAATATAAAATTCATGGCTTGAGACTGTGTGAATTGTCTGTGTATGGAAATGGAATGAATATAATATTTTGTGATATTTCTTGTATGATGGTTGGTTTCCAAAATAGTTGATTTTATGGAATACACATACAAGTAACCTGGAATTCATATTCTAAAAATTGGGGAATGATTTGTACTGGTTGTGTAATTTTCTATTGTGATGGGAAAGTTGCAGGTAGGATTTCCTTTCCTATTGAATGCTTGACAGAGGGCCTGTAAATTTTCATGGCCAAGTCTCTGTGAATGAAATGATTTGAGTGAAGGGTGTATTCACTTGGGATTTATTTTTTTGTATTTTGATTGAATTCCATGGTTGTAGAACTAGTAATGACCATGACTATCCTTAAGGATTGACTCTGTGCAAATCCCTAGAAGAAGAAATGGTGAAATTAATGGAAAATTGGCTAAATCTTGAGATTCAACCCTATCCATTCCTCATAACACTGATATGAAATCTCGACCATCCATTAAGAATTTGGGTTGCGGAAGAATCCCAAGGCGCGACATAATGCTAAGCTCAAAGGAGCTAGTCCGCAAGCCTATCAGAATTCGAGTTGCAGAAGAATCCTGAGGCACGAAAAATTTCATTTTGAAGGGAGAAGATCAAGAGTGTGAGTTCGCAAGCCTATCATGATTCATATTTCCAGATGAAGAGAGATGGTTATTATTCAAGAACCTTCAATCCCAAACTTGATGAGGACTATTTATCTAGGTGATCATATGTTGTCCAATTTAGCGGATGTGCAAGTTGTGTCAGAGACCCTCTTAATGATCGGGTAGTTTGGGAACCCACAGTGATATGAACTATTGACCTAGGAAATCACCCACTATTTGATCCATCAGAAAATTATGTTGTCTCAGAAATTCCATATGAAAAATAGAATGCCACGTCATCATGCTGAGTGAGATGCCACGTCAAAAATTAGTGGTGTGAGAGCCATGTCAGTTGAGTGATGGGTGGAGAACCACCATTGGGTACACATCGACAAGGAAATATGAATGCATCAAGGCCACGTGAAACTAGGGTACATGTGGGACCCATAGTTTCCACTGGTAAGTGCCAAAAGGAACAGATCAAGCAATGAGAGTTGATCTTGATTTGCATTCGTGGAGTCGATGAATGTGGGTCGTTCAATCTATCGGGAGTCGAGTTTCAAGAAGATCCTATAGTAGTGTATGGAAAGGATCCCAAAGGATAAAGCTCAATAGAATTGAGGGATTTGGAATACATAAGAATTTGTGTACATGTTAAGCTGACAACTTGATGGTGTGAGCCCAATGGAGAAGATCCTGATAGGCTTGCAGGAGGTTGTTTGTGGGAGAAATTTTCTTGGGATGATTTCCCAAAATACGAGCCCGATAGAGAAATTATGACATCATTATAGGTTGTGGACTTCGAAGAAACCTTGAGCCAATGTTAACTATGCATTCTGATGGAGTGAACCCACAAAGGCGATCCAGATAGTGTTTTGGGTTTCAGACTTCAGAATGATTTTAGATTATTATTAATTGGACATTTCGATGGAAATTCTTCGAAAGGAGAAGCTTGATAGTGTTGTGGGATATGGAATCACAAAGGATGAGTCTGAATACCTATGTTCAAGGTTATAATAGTAAGAAACTTCAGCCAATCAGTGCGGGGTAGGTCCACATGGATTTCAGTGGACTAATAGATCGACCGGCACACATGGATTGGGTCCAAGTGGACATGATGATGTCATCATTTAGAAAATGTAAAGGAACTTGTAAAGATCATATATTTGTGTATAGAGCTCATATTTGATCACAAAGATAGTCTTTGGGAAGATTTCAAGGAATAGGATTGGTATGTAAGCTTAGAATTAAGAGTTAGATTAATGGTTCAGAAAAATAAATTTGCACGCCCCACCAGCCTAATGGGAATTAGGGGCCCAAGTGTGTTACAATATTGTTGAGGATAAAACCATTTCTTTTACTATTAATGAATGTAACACCAAACAAATATTTGTTGGTGATGATATATCCCTTAGATTTATAGGTTCTGGAATAATTCATCTAGACAATGGTCATTTTATTGACGTATTATGTATTCCAAGTCTCTCCTGCAATCTTATATTAATATATTGAATAACTCATTCAAGCGAAGGTAAAACAATTGATTTTTTTCCTCACCAAATTGTAATCAAGGATTTAAAAGATCCCAAGCATGTCCTAGCAACTAGAATTGTTATGGATATTACGAAGTTGAAAAGATTTGATAACTTTGTTTCATCATATTTTTTATCAATTTTTATTTCTTATAGTGATGACTTGATTAGAGTTTGGCATGAGTGATTTGGTCATCTAAACTACCTTTCATTACAACAACTATGTAATAAAAATATGGTGATTAGTCTTCCCCTTGTTTCTTGTAGAGATGGTGTATGTTCTAGTTGTATTCTTGGAAAACACCATTGAGACAATTTTGACAAATTTGCCTCTTGGCATGCCTCGACCCCCTTTCATCTTGTTCATAGTGATTTGTATGGTTCACTTCCTTCTCCTTCTTTCTCTAGGTTCAAGTACTTCTTAATTTCCATTGATGACTTATCCAAATGCACTTTGGTTTATTTCTTAAAAATTAGTAGTGAAGTCTTTGACATGTTTTTGGCCTGCAAGGCCCTAGCAGAAAAGAAATCTAGGCATCAACTACAAAAATTAAGAACAAATAATGGAGGTGAATATATTAACAATGAATTTACAACTCGGTTCTCTGCATAGGGCATTCAGATGAAACATAGTGTTCCATATACACAACAAAAAAATGATGTTGTTGAGAGAAAAAATCGCACACTAAAGGAGACGACAAGTTGTATGATCAAGTCTAAGGGATACTTCATTTTTCGGTGGAAGCCATTAATTGTGCCAATTACATAATCAATCCCACTACTACAAAGACTTTAAAAATATAACACCTAAAGAAGCATGGAGTAAAATTAAACCAGATGTAAGCCATTTCCATGTGTTTGTTAGTGAAGCATGGGTTGGCATTCCTGTAAGTTTTAAACCTGTGAAGTAAAGAAATGAATATGGATTCTTAAGCAAAATAGAATTTAATCAATGGCTCATTTGCATAGTACACAGAGATATATACCAAAAATCCTCAACCGGGAAAACCTTTCTTATATTCATTATTAAATTTCACCATTCACCGTACAATATATACAATGTTTTTAGGTATTCCGTAGATACCAAAACCCTAATCCCTTAATCTAGGATTAATTTAGTAAACCACTAAAAATAGAAAAATCCGCTAAAATTAACAAAAACCGCCCAAAAAAACAATTTTGGGGCACTGCGCATAACCAGGGGGGGCATACCTGGCCCCCCCGGGACCCCCCTAGTAAAGCACCTGGAGCACACGACACAAAAAGAGCACTACTACGAGGGATCTTCAGACACAGTTGTTGAATCTGATGTGCCCACACACACACATGCAAATATTATAACACATACCCAACATTATCCCACTTGTTGTTTTCTTTGCATCCAGGGGTCCACAAGATTATATATAGTAAACAATCCAGAGTAGCAATGCCCATTGTTACTCTACACCAAGAGAAATTTTTTGTGCTCACAGACTTCGTCAATGAATCTACAACATTCTTCAAAGTGTCAACCTTTTCCAGTAACACCTTCTTTTCCTCAACCATGTCTCTCACAAAGTGATACTGAACATCAATATCCTTTGTCTTTGAATGATAAGCTGGGTTCTTTGCCAAGAAGATTGCACTCTGACTGTCACAATCTAATCTCACTGCTTGTTGTACCAACCCAATACCTGAACACAATCTTTGTAACCATACTGCTTCCTTGCTTTCAT
>ML788815.1:203013-213016 GCA_009831015.1 Picea engelmannii
AAGTGATTACCAACCTACTTGGAATATACACAGTGATCAGCCCTGCTTCTTACAAATCCCAATCCAAGGATGTATGTGTCAAACTTTTGGTACCACATCCTAGGTGATTGCTTCAAACCATATAGTGACTTCTTTAGCTTACAGACCAGCTCTTTCTTTCCCTTCACTATAAAGCCTTCTGGCTGCTTCATGTAGATTTTTTATTCTAGATCCCCATGTAGGAATGATGTCTTCACATCCATCTGTTCCACTTCAATATCAAAAGCAACAACAATATATAAAATAAATATAATAGAAGTTAACTTAGCAACAGGAGAAAAAATCTCACCAGAGTCAATTCCCTCTACCTGGGAATAACCTTTTGCTACTAACCGAGCTTTGTATTTCTCCACTTTACCTTGTGCATTAAACTTCTTCTTAAACAACCATTTTCTACCAACAGATTTTCTTCCAGCTAGAAACTCAACTATATCCCATGCCTCATTCTTATCCAAGGAATACATTTCTTCAACCATGGCCTTCTTCCAGAGTTTACTATTCTCTGAATTCATTGCTTCCCTGACAGTTTTGGGATCATCATTAGTAATAGATAAAGAAAAATTGGAATGGAAATCAGGTGGACTATACCTTTCTGGTTGCATTTTATCTCTCACTGATCTCCTCAATACTGGGGTAGGAGGTTCTTCTTCTTCTTCTTCTACTTCTACTTCCTCTTCTTTAGATGATTCAGATTTTGCATCATCCAACTCAAGCTCTATTTTCTCAGGTTCATCTTGCGTTGGTAGGAATTCCTGTTTGGAAACATCTTTTACCTCTCTGAAAACAACATATCAACTGGAAACAATCTTCTTGGTTTCTGGGTTCCAAAGCTTATAACCTTTCACACCATCTTTATAACCAATAAAGATACACTTTTCAGCCTTTTTATCCAGCTTACTCCTATTTTCCTTTGGAACATGTACATAAGCATCACAACCAAACACTTTAATATGTTGAAGAGAGGGTTTCTTTCCAGACCATGCCTCGTGGGGAGTTGTATCATCCAACGCTAATGAAGGTGATCGATTGACCAGGTAACATGTTGTACCCACTGCCTCTGCCCATAATTCTTGTCCTAACCTGACACCACTGAGAATGCTCCTTTCTCTTTCCATCAGTGTCCTGTTCATCCTTTCCACAACTCCATTTTTTTGAGGAGTGTATGGAGTAGTCTTCTGCCTTGCTATAACACACTTCTTACAGAATTCTCCACCATTATTTGTTCTCAATACCTTTATTTTCTTCTCTGTCTGATTGTCTACTAGAGCCTTAAACTCTTTAAATTTATCAAATACCTCAGATTTCTTTCTAAGAAAATAAATCCATGTTTTCCTTGAAAAACCATCTATGAATGAAACATAATACACAGATTTACCTAGGGATGGAATATGAACAGGTCCAAACATATCACTGTGTATCAACTCTAAGATCCCCTTTGATCTTGTAGCACCAGATGGGAATCTTACTCGATTATGTTTACCATATATGCAATGTTCACAGAAATCAAAATCCAGAGTACAATTAGACATACCTTCAACCATACCTTTATCGTGTAGTGTTTGAAGGCCCTTTTCTCCAATATGCCCCAGTCTTTGAGGCCACAACATGGTATTCTTTTTCAGGACAGTATTGGTCTTGTCTCCTTCATTTCTTTGCTCAGGGACCACAGAATTGTTACACCCATTAGTATAAGTGCTTCCCAACAACTTGTACAAAGTTCCACACTGAACTCCCCTCATCAACACCATTACTCCTCGTACCATCTTGCAAGTGTTCTTTCCAAATATAGTATCCACTCCTACATCATCCAACTTGCTTATAGATATTAGGCTCCTGGCAAGTTTTGGAATGTGTAGAACCCCAGGGAGATTTCTAATCCTTCCATATTTTAGTAACAACTTAACCCTTCCACGTCCCATGATTTTTGTTGTCGAGTCATCTCCAAGGAATACATCACCACCATCATATTTTTCATATTCATAGAACCACTCCCTGTGAGGAGTCATATGGTATGATGCACCTGAGTCGATCAACCATAAATCTCGATCTACATGTGTACTTGTAGATGTTAGGTACACATCACCTCCTTCTTCAGTGGAGGTTTTTTCCTTTGTGGAAGAGGTACTATCAGATCCCTTTGGTTTTTCAACCTGCTTTGACTTGCAATCTTTCTTATAATGCCCTGTTTTACCACACTTCCAGCATTTCCTCAAAGATTTTACTGGAGACTTAGATCTACTTGTAGATTTAGGTCTCCACCCGCAAGGATTACTAAGGTTCCTGTCTTGGGTATGCCCTCTTACAAATAAAGCATATGTGTTGTGACCATCCATGATTTTTCACCTCATCTCTTCAGATAACAAGGATGCAACTACATCCTCATACTTCAATGTAGATTGAGTGGTACTACCTATTGCTACAACCAGATTATCCCAAGAGTCTAGAAAAGAACATAACAAAGTAACACACTTATCTTCTTATGCAATCGTAATATTAACAGAGCCAAGTTGACTTACCAGAGTATTAAAGGCATTTAGATGTTCTGTCACATAATCTCCATCTTCCATCCTAAGATGATACAACTTCTTTTGAAGAAACAACTTGTTTACCAAGGAATTTGATTGATACAAATTCCCCAATGTATCCCATAGTTCCTTGGCTGTAGATTCTCCTAAGACATTGAACAACACTGAATCTTCCAGGAAGAGTCGAATAGTACTCCTTGCTCTTCTGTCCAACTTCTCCCAATCTTCCTTCGACATACCAATAGGTGGTGTACTAGTAGTTTGTGCACTAGTAGGTTGTGTACCAGTTGACTGTGTGCCAGTAAGCTGCGTACCAGTAGGTTGTGTAATAGGATCCACAACGATCCATTGTTCTTTGTCTACAAGAAGGTCCTCCATTTTTAGCTTCCATAACTCAATTTTTTTACCGTTTAACTTCTCTATCTCAATTCTAGAAGAACTCGTCATTCCTCTTTTTACACTCAAATCACCATTGCAAAATCTCCCACTAAACTTAGGTTCATCACAGACCCAAGATAAACTTGATCTATCAATACTGATCCAAACCCTCAACAACAAAGGCATCCCTCTGAAGCCAAAAACAAGCTCTGATACCACATGTAATTTTTAAACATGTGAAGTAAATCAATGCATATAGATTGTTAAGAAAAACAAAATTTAATCAATGGCTCATTCACATAGTACACAAAGATATATACCGGAAACCCTCAACTGGGAAAACCTTTCTTATATTCATTATTGAATTTCACCATTCACCATACAATATATACAATGTTTTTAGGTATTCTGTAGATACCAAAACCCTAATCCCTTAATCCGTGATTAATTTAGTAGAGCACTAAAAATAGAAAAATAAGCTAAAAATAGCAAAAACCACCCAAAAACAAAATTTCGGGACACTGCATGTAACCAGGGGGGGGCATACCTCCCCCCCCCCCCGGGGACCCCCCTAGGAAAGCGCCTAGCGCACATGACACAAAAAAATCACTACTATGAGGGATCGTCAGACATAGTTGTCGAATCTAATGCGCCCACACACACACATGCAAAGAATATAACACATACCCAACAATTCTCAATGAGAAAAGGAAAGCATTACAAACTAAAAGTGCAAAGTGTATTTTTTTTGGATATTGTGAATATGTAAAATATTATAGAATTCTTCAACCTAATTCCAATTAAATTCTTATTAGGGGAGATGTTAATTTTGATGAAAATCTCTTAGCTTGTGAGCCTAATTCAACATGTGTTCCATCTTCAGCCTGCGAGGCATCTTCATCATATGTTTCATATTCTCTTCCCAAGTTTTCTTTTAGTGATCCTATTTTGGTTTCTTATTTAGATGATGATAGTGAGGATGAAAATTCACCTCTACCCGCTCACCTTCCTCTAGTTAGTTTAATTGAACATGAATCTGCACTAGTACCACTACTTCCTAGATGGGTTTGTACAACGCGAGAAGTAGTTGGTGATCTTTCTAATGATACTATATATCGACGTCATACATGTTCATAGTTCCAACAAGACTCCTCTATTTTGGCCAAAATTTTAGAGACTCGTGATCCAAAAAAAATTGCAGAAGCTTCTAGCCATATAGATTGGGACACAAAAATGAATGAAGAATATTGTTTCTTAATGGTGAATGATACTTTGAATATTGTACCTCTTTTAAAAAGAACAAAACTTGTCAAATGAAAATGGTCATATAGAAATAAGTATGCATCAGATGGAAGTGTTGAAAGACATAAGGTCTGGCTAGTTTCCAAAGGATTTTCTCAAGTTGAAGGAATTTACTAAAATGAAACCTTTTCCCTCATAGATAAAATGAATTCCATTCACCTTGCTCTAACCCTTGCCATCTTACATAAATAAGAGATCCATCAGATGGATTTTAAATCTGTCTTTTGGCATGGGGATTTGCAAGAATAAATTTGCATGGAACAACCTCTTGTATATGTTCAAAATTACTCTAGCCTTATTTTCCGCCTTAATAAGTATCTTTATTGTCTTAAGAAAGATCCTCAAGCTTGGTATACTAAAAAATATATCTTTCTTCTTGACATAGTCTAAGCGTTTTATATATTTATCTTTTTTTTGGCACTTTTTTTTATGGGTTTCATCCAAAATCCAGTTAGAAATTTAGAAAAATAGTTAGAATTGCATATTTTAGTGGTTGAGATTGTATATAATAGGTGCCCTAGGTTTTTTGAGGCCATTGAATCGGTTCATGCATTCAAAAACACGATTCGATTACTATAAAATTGGGATTTTGCCAACAATCATGCTGCCAAATTCCAATCATAGTCACCAAAAAAAGTAAAAAACATAGAACGTTTAGACTATGCCCTTAAACAAACCCTTTTAAAATAATTAACATTAGTAAAGTAAAATGAATATGTTTTTAACATGTACTATGTTACATATATACAATTTGAATGGGCCTGATGGTTAAGAACATGTGTTTCCTCCTAGGAGGTCACAAGTTCAAATTCATAGGGGGTTAGAGTATGTATGTAATGTTCCCAAGCAGATTGGATAGGAAATTAATGGTTTTCTTATTGTTTGTGTGTATTGTTTGTTGTTTTTTTTGCATATTATTTCCCATAGTTGTGTTGGAGGTGTTTTCAAGAGTTTTATAACATGTAGAAGATGGACATAGCACAAAAATAGATGGAAATATAAGATACAAAAAAATAACGCAAAGGAGTAACTAAAACACTTCAGATCTAGCCTTTATTTATTTAATAAGCTAACCTCCATACATGATATATACAGATTTGGAATAGTAGAGAAAAATATAGAAGCATGGGTTGATGATGCCTCCAAGATACAAGTAAGGAGAGTTGTGAGTCCTCCTATTCCTCCAATGGAATCATACAAATATGAACAAGATCAATTTCTTTCCCTTTTGTAAACTAGCACCATGATCTGGCTGAGTTGCGCCCCCACCTGACTACAGAGACCCTAGGAAATTTGGCCTCTTCATATCTGACCTCTAAACACTTGAGATTTATTGTAGAATTATATATTTTATGTTGTAGGACCAATATGATGATATACCCTAGCAAAATTAAGATATTTTACCCTCCAAAGAACTGATCCTCCAAGAGAATTTCCGCCCTCCTTTAGAAATTCTCCCAACCAAGAGAAATAATAAATATGAAGAGAAAACCCCCCAAGAACTGATGAGAAATGGCGTTATGGTGATGGAAAACCCTTCTGGAAAAGGTTTGGCTTCATATCTACCTTCTCCTAAGAAGATTGAACTCTTCTCTCTCCAACAATGCACCCTTCCTGCAGAAAACCTCCAAATGTGTGCCTTGTCTTCACAATACCTCATGAGATGGATCTGAAACTGAGTAGAATGGTGATGGTGGAATATTTCATCACCTTGACCAAGCTTGGATATGGAACAGAGGGATATTTCACCTCCTTTCTGATTTGTAAGGTTTGTTTACTCAAAACCCTCAAAATGTTCAAGCTGCATGTGCTCAAAGATGCTAAGTGAAAAATTAAATGAATCAGGAACGAGGTGCCCTCCTCTCCCTTTTATACCTCCATCTTCTAATTTTCACTTAAATTATTTCATTGACTTCTAAATTTATTACTTTATTTATTCCTCTAATTCAATTAACCTTTTTTTTCTACTTTTACCAAAGTCACTTTAATAATATAACCTTTTACTCCTTAGTGACCACTTTTGTGCCTCTTAGCCCCCTTTTTCCCATGGGACTATAGTCTAGAGGGGTGACTAGACTACTAAGTCTTCCAGTAGCCTTGTCAAGAAGAGGGGGACATTACAATATCCCCTACTAGAAATTGCTTGCCCACAAGAAATCTTGAATCTATCTGTTGTAGAACTTGTTCAGTCTCCCAAGTGGCATATTCTATAGGAAATTTTTTCCATTTGATTAAGTATTCCTTGACATCCTTGTTCCTTAGTTGTTTCTCCATCACCTCCAAAACCTATTCTAGAATCAAAATCATGTGTCTTTCTTCATTTACTAGAGGTAGTTCTTCATTAGTGACAACATGCTGCCCTAATTCCATTTTTAGGAAGGATGGAAGACATTATGGATTTTTCTTCCTTGTGGTAGCTCTAACTCATATGCAACTTGCCCAACCTTCCTTTTCACCTTGTAAGGCCTGTAGAAGTGGGGTTTGATATTTTCAGTACCATTTTTCTTAATGGATGCATGTCTATACAATTGTAGCCTCAAATAGGCAAAGTCCCCTACCTCAAAAGTACGCTCCAATATGTGCCTGTCTGCACATAATTTATGTTTCTTTTGAGCCCTTTGCAAATGATCTTTGAGTTATTTAAGAATGTCCTAGATTTCTTGTATCCACTCCTTATCGATAGGACATCTACTATCTCCAAACACAATCTCTACAAATTAAGGGGGTCATAACTATATAAATATTTCAAAGGAGACATACCAATAGACATGTGGTAAGTGGTGTTGTAGCAGTATTCACCCAAATATAGCCACTTGACCCACCCTTTCTATTTCCCTATCACATCATTTCAGAGGCATCCCCCCACCCACTTGTTTACTATCTCAGTTTGACCATCTGTTTGTGGATGGTAGCTAGTGTTGGGGGTTATTTTTATACCCACTAGCTGAAATAAATCCTGCCAAAAGATGCTCATAAATATACTATCCCTATCATTCACAATCGTTTTGGGTAACCATTCAACCTGAAGACTTCTATGAAAAATAGATTTTCCACCTGAGATGTGCTAAAGTATATGGAGATGGTGAAAAAGTGAGAAAATTTGGTCAAACGGTCTACTACCACAAATATGCAATCCTTACCCTGTGCCTTGGGTAGCCCTGTAATGGAATTCATAGATACAATTTCCCACTTATGCTCTAGAATGGGAAGAGGTTGTGATATCCCTACTGGGTGGGTGTTTGATCCAGATTTTATGAGAAGAATGAAATGAATATAGATTATTAACAGGTTCTTAACAAAAAATAACAAAGATACAATAAAATTGGTTTTCTATTCAATAATGAAATAAGCTGAAACTGTAAAATGCAGCGGAAACAAGCTTGCTAGAATGGTGGCGGCTTATCTCTAAGAAGAGATGTGACGGCAGCGCGCATTCACAAGAAGTAGGTTACAATGAGGCTCTGAAGGCCTTTTTACAATAATCAAGAATGCCAAAAACCATAGACATCCAAAAACCTAACCCTAGGAGATGAAACACCAAAAGTCATGTGGGCCCCGTTTGGGTAAGCTAGTACATCAACTTCCTGGGGTCGTAACTTTTGCATACGATCTCTGTTTTAGGCGTGTGATAGCCCGTTGGAAAGGTATCATTGAGGAGATTCATTTTTGGGGCTCACTCATTCCTTTGAATATCATTGAGGAGATAAATACCGAAAAACCTTCATTTAGGCCCTCAAAATGGCCCCGAAAGTAAAAATTGCTAAAAATAGTAAATTGCCAAAAATGTCAGAAAACTATTTTGAGCCAGTTGGAAAAGGTGGGTGGCCACTGATATCCATATGGATCAATCCTCCCTCCTTAGTAAGCAATGGTCTCCATTGCATTGAGGTCCCCCGGTAGATGAGGAAATTTCTATTGAATTTGGCCCTAGGTGAGCCACTTGCCTTGGTGCAGGAGATGCCCTGCTTTGACGACTCAATAAAGTTGGATCCTTTGTTGTTGAGTTCCCTTGATCCGTCTATCCAAAATCTGATCATTGGATGCCTATTGTATGCAGTCAGGGTTGATCTCTGTTGGTGTCAGTTGTTCTGCTACTTATGAGGTGTCCAATAATGGTGGGAAATAAGGGTGAAGGAGATCCACGTTGAACACTGGGTGCATGCCAAGGAAAGGAGGAATGTTGAGCTCAAAAGAATTATCCCCCATGGACTTGGTGATAGTGTATGGTCCATAACGGAGTGGGCGAAGCTTTCGATGGGGTCCTGTAAGGCGTTCTTTTTTCAAGTGCAACCAAACTTTGTCGCCCACCTGAAACTTATGCGCCACCTGATGTTGATCATGGCGCTATTTGTACTTGTCATTGGACTTATGTAGGATATCCTGAACCTGTTGGAAGATGTGCTGGATCTGCTCAATGAACCGGGTGGCTTTGTCAGCTTTAGTTGGAGCAGGAGATGAGTCAGTTGAGGTGACTGCAAGGGGAAGTGCAACATCTATGGGACCCAATGGTTGGAATCCCAACCCAACTTGAAAGGGGCTGTGGCCGGTTGAGCTATGCAAGGCTCGATTGTAGCTATGCTAGACATAAGGAAGGCTCTCATCCAATGTGTGAGGGTTCTTTGAATTATACATGAGAAGGATATGCACAATCATTTGATTTACAACCTCGGTTTGGCCATTTGTCTGGGGGTGGAAGGCCATGGATTTGGTGAGCTTAGTGTTCAGCAGTGACCAGAGGCTCGACCAGAATGTGCTAAGAAATTGACTATCCCAATCTGAGAACATGGTTTGTGGGATTCCAAAATGTACCCAGACTCGTTCAAAGAAGAGCTTGGCAGTGGCCTCTACTGTGATTCTCTTCTTGCAGGCAACCAGAATCACCATCTTAGAAAAGCGATCAATAACCACAAAAACACAGTCATTTCCCCACTTGGTGGATGGGAAGCCAGACATGTAGTCCATTGAGATGGATTCCCATGGCCTGTCAGGAGTAGGAAGAGGGGTGTACAAGCCATGTTTCTTAGCGGTCGGTTTGGCAGTAGCACAAGCGGTGCAGGACCTGATATACTTGCCGACCTCCTGTCAAAGTTTCGGCCAGTAGAAATGTTTTTGTAGCATCGCCACTGTCTTTTTGACACCGAAGTGTTCTGCCACCCAACTATAGTGGGCTTCCTAGATCAGCTTCATTCGCTCTCTTGATGGAACATAGATATGGTCCAGATGACACAACAACCCATCCTGAAGATGGAAATTATCGACAACTTCATTTGCACCCAACATTTGGTAGGTGGTGGCGAAGTCAGGGTTTGTCTCATAGAGTTGAGGCCATCCATATGTCTCATGGCCTCAAGAGTCTCGCACTATGGTGAGTGCCCTAACTGGCGGTCTGCTGAGGCAATCAACGACGTTGTTGCACCCTTTTCGTCACCTTGGTGAGCAAATAAGAGGTGCTTACATGCCCAGTTGGGTCTTGCTGAGCATGACAGCTGTAGAAGAAAGAGTTAGAGAAAGAAAAACAAAATTATAAGAAATAATTAAACTAATACAAACTAAAATCATAAGCATATGGATATAGAGATAACAAACACAAAAAGACCAATATCACTAATGTTTTTAGGCTGATCTATTGATGAAATCAAATCACAATGAAGAAAGGGGACTATGAGTCCCTTCTTCCTCCAAAGGAAGGCTCTTGGACCCTCACAAACTTGCTCTCCTTACAACAAGAAAAATAAAAATGGTGATGAAAGAACTCCTTT
>ML788815.1:213071-233224 GCA_009831015.1 Picea engelmannii
TTGTCAAGGATGGAGTCCTTAAAACAATATAGGCAGCATAACATTGCATGAAATTCCTTGAGAAAATGAGGTTTCTTCATGGCTTTTTATAGCATTGCATTGGGTTATTGTGTAACTCCTTTGTAGTGTGAAAAGAGGCCATTTAGGGCATTATTAGGTCTTTGACCAGCCCACCATTCAGATTTAGCTCAGATTTGAGGGTCAAATCGGCTTGGGAGCTGATCCATAAGTGGTTGGGAGGCCGACCAATTCAATAAATGCATCATTTAGCAGGTGCGCGGGTTTTTGCGCCAACAACCGCGCATCGTGCGTGTATGCGTGCATGGTACATTCCTATTCCACGCATGTGCGCACGCACCCAACTTCTGTAAAGCGTTCTTCAATTTTTTCACTACTTTGTATAGTTTTTGACCCTTTTGGAATGTTGTGAGATTAATTCAGGGCCATGAATGAATTCATTACTGTTTGACGATGCTGATTTCTTGTCGCCATGTGCGGATAAAATTCCAGTGATAACAGATGCCCCCTGATGGATGAGGTTAGGAGCATACGTATAGCCGAAATCCATCAATGTTTCTTCTACTGAGAATGGTGTTGTAAGATAAAGCAAGAGTGGGATCGTTCAGAGCGATCCGTTGGAGAAAAAAAGGAACCGGTAGGACCCGACCTTCTGTGAGTTGTGCAAAATAGAAAACTGTGTACAAACGAGGCGGGCATGCCCCATGCTCATGTTATGTAACTCTGAAAAAAGATGACTGAAGTGTTGGTGTAGACAACTGCAGCGCCCTCGGGGGCGGTGATGATAAAGGCAAAAGACAATTCTACAAAGGAACATACTCTGAATAATAGGCAATGATCATGGGAAATAAGTACCGACGATGATGCGGGCATTGATGGCCCTACCACGTTCAGAGGTCTTCGGCAAATGATGAAAATAACTACAATAGTCGCAAAGTAAGACCCACGATAACATGAGAAAGTGTTGGCATCGAATGTTATGGGGGCCAACGACAGCAAGGAGCAATGGTGTTTCACTCTGTGTCATCCGAGATATCTCATTGAATGGAGAATGAGAATCAAGATACTGTCACCCTTCCGGAAAATTATGCCGATGTCGACAAAAGGGGAACGCAACTCCCAGAAGCAAGGGGCTTCATGGAATCTACTGAGGTGAGGAAGTGGCAGAGGTACATGGACGAAGTCAAGAAGTGGGAAGAATCAAGACTGCCCTTGGTTGGAGGATGTATGAGATAAAAAGTGGCCACAACCGTGTAACAAGGTCGAGTGTCAGGGAGATGACAATATCGGTGATAAGTTGTGCCAGATGCGGGACAAGGTGAACAAATTCAGAGGGTAGAGGTAAGTGACCTGTGGAGTACTCTGAAGATATGGACGATGCCGGCAAGGGTAGATGATAAGTAATGCTCCAACCAAGGGTGACATGGGTTGTGCATGGCCAAAAGGAAGCAAGTCACCAATGGTGACGACAAAAAGAAAGTGTCATGACTGGAAATAAAGGCGTTTGTACAATAAATAACGAATAATTTGGGGAGAAACGTACAAATACAAAAACGGGTGCCCCAGTGTGAAATGAGTGCCCCAGGGAGGGAAAAATTTTCTTGGAAAATTGATGAAGGGTGGGGGCCCCATTGGTGAGTTTCTGTATGAGGTAGGTAAAATGAGGATAGGTTCGCAGATGGGCAAGCTGATTGTGGATGAAATGGAGGGTTCATGATACTGTGGAGGTGCAGGTAAAAAATAGAACCGTAAAGAGATAATCGGGGAGTTCGTGCGGGAAATCTAGCAAAATGAGGAGAAGGAGTATGTGACTGATTCACAACATGATGAAAGACTATCGGGACTCCCATCCCTAAAGGGTAATGAAGAACAGCATGAGTGTCAAAAGTGCCAAAAGGTGCTATGAATGGGACAACTCATGTGGGTAAGAACGCTACCGGGTAACAATACCGAAGATGCTAATGGAGGTGTGGGTACTGCAGAGTCGGGAATGAGGATCCTAAAGGCCAATATCATAGGATGTGACTGGAAATGTAAATGCAATACAGCGGTAGAGACTACATGCCAGTGCTGAGAATATACCTGAAGCGATGATGTCGATGAATGATGAGCAAGTACCTACACACATAACAACCAAATACCCAAAGTGAACAATTTCTGAAGAGAATCAAAGATATGAGCATGTATTAGATAAATGTGACAATGCGCGTGCGTACCTGACCATGATATGAAAAAAGGGCGCCCCGGGGGCTCAGGATGAAAAGTGACCCAGGGATGGTTGTGATGTCAAGCCATGTGTCGATGTGATGTTTGAAAATAGATGGATCGAGGCTAGGCATTTCCGTGTATGACCAGGCGAAAATATCCCTATATTCCTGGAAGAGGGCTTTATATGCGGCGATTTCCTGAGGAGTGCAAGCAGCTCCAATGGTGATTTCTTCGACGATGCCATTTTTAATGGAAATGTCGATTTTGATGGTGGGGGAAATGTTGGCCATGTTTCCTTCTTCAAATGCATCAGGGGCAGGAATGGGATTGTTGAACCAATCGATAGGCCCGGATGGGATAAAATCTTTGGTTTCGATTGTGTAAATGGGGTTTTGGTTAGGAGGCATGGGGGCTTCCTGTGGAGAGAATAGTGCGCGGTGATGTAGCGCATCCCAGGGAGAGTCAGGGTGGTTTAGCTCTTCGAGTATTTCCTCGTCGCATTGGAAACGTCGGGAATACAAGGGGTCGTGAGGAGTGATCTCGGTGACAGTGTGGTTGCCCCCTGATATAGAAGTAGAGGGAGCAATGCCAAGAGATGGTGAGGGTTCACTCGACACAAACCATATATTGAAGTACTGAGGGGTACCCGTGGTGGTTGGGTGGAGAGTGTCTGTAGGGGAATGAGTAGGAGAGTTGGGGGGGTTACGGGGTACATCCTCAGAGACGTCACTTAAGAACCATGGAGGTGTTGGGAGTGCCTTAGGTTCAGGAGAAACGACATGAAGATCCTCGAGTGACGAAGTAATGTCAATTATCGCCTCTGTGGATCGATGATGAAGGATCAATTGATGTTGCCTGTATGCAAGGATCATAGGACACTGGTATGTAAAATGAGCTAATGAATTGCAGAGAGAGCAAGGGCATCTCATACGTTCATTGACTAAAGTGGTGACATAGAGAATATCAGTGATATTTGACGAGGACGTAGCAGGGCGTGGGTTGTTCTGGAAGTTATGGCGCACAACGGCCAAAGTCTTCCAAAAGCATGGCAGTGCTAGGCAATGATGGGTGTAATGGCCATAATATGAACATATAGCACAACCATATTTGGTCCTCAACCCTTTACTACTGGAAGGGTTGGTGGTAGTAGTGGGACTAGCAGTAGTGGCAGGTGTTGTGGGAGTTTGATTGGGGGGGATCAAATTCCGTAATTCAAGTAGTGATGGACAGTTGTTGGTTTGGTGGCCCTCTTTTTCACATAGTGTGCAAGGTGGTGGGATGCGTGGAGGAAGTGGAGTGGTGGGCTCCTTCTTCTTCCTCCTGCCCCCAGCTGTAGCAGGGGGGTTAGTGAGTATGGGGGTAGTGGGGGTAAGGATAGGAATCGTCATGGGGATTCCTTCCTGTTGGGGAAGGGATGGTCGAGGGACCATCTCTGGTGGGTGTAAGTACCAAACTGGGATTGCTAACACCATATTGGGTAGTGTGAGCGTGGCAGCTACCTGAAAAGATTCTATACCTGGGGGAAGGTAAAAGAAGGGAATTTGGGTGAGGGGTTGGTGGAGTGTCTCCCAAACGGGATTATTCCCTTGAGGGGATGTGGATTCGTGGACTGTTAAGGTCGACGAGTGTGCAGGAGGCTCCGGCGGGAGTGGTTCTGCGACTATTGATATGTAAGGAATAACTAAAGCCTCCTAAGGAGGAAGAGCATCCTCCGTGTGAGTTCCGTTAGATGAGATGGTGCATACTTGATTAGCAGGATGAAGGAGTGGTGGTGCTCCATGGTATGTCCCTAACAAGGGTGGATCTTTGAAAATACCAGGACCCATCTCTACAAGTGGATATGCATCTTGGTTGGTGTGGATGAGAGGAAGAATGTTATCAAGGTTGGCAGATGGGTTCGGCTCATATTGTGATACTTGGTCGATGGTCACGATCTTCCCATTGTGGGGGAAAATCATTGTCCGAAAGATGGAAGATGTCACTGCCTTCATAGTGTACATGTAACTACAACCGAATAGGATATTATAATCGAGCGGGGCATCGATAACTTCGATATCAATGAGGATAGTCTTGCCCCCGAGTTCAACGGGGAGATTTTGGAAGAGCCCTTCAGGAGAGGATGGTCATCCGTCATAAGCTCGTAATGTGATGGTAGAGGGTATGAGTTCTGGGGAACCGAGTTTCTGCAATACTGTTTTGGACATGATGCACGTAGAGGCACCTTCATCGATGATACATCGATGAACTGTGATGTTCCGTATTTTCACTCGTATTTGAAAAGCGATCAAGGCGGGAAGACGAGGTTCTCCGCTATCAAGATCAAAGGTGATGAGTCAAGTATCTGCAGGGTCGACTGCCCCCAAGGCAGAAAGTAAAAATTTCCGCTGTGTAGGACAAGTCTGGAGGACTTCCAAGACTGACATGGCAGCCGGGGATTGTGCTAAGTTGTCTACCAAACTATAGTTATGAGCTACCCTAGCCTGTGGGTTGTGGAAATTCCTGCGCAAGGGGATGCGCAGGATGCATAGTGGTGGTTCGGAGGAAGGGTGAGGGATCACCAATGGGGGTCACGTCGGTGTAGGGTTTGTCTCTGGAGAGATGGGAGTAGACTCAGTGGGTGTATGATACTGATGATTACGCATTTTCAGAAGAATTTCTTCCTCACTGGTGAGGAGAATTGTACGCTCTGTTGGATTGTTGGGGTTGTGGTATTGTCCCACCTGAGGTGGGGGATGTTGTGTGTCCTATTGGGTGTTTATCACACCTTGATGTGGAATAGGATTTTGCAGCACGGCGAGAGGGGGTTGTTGCATGTATTGTTGTGGTGCTTGTTGAGGGGCAGTTTGTGCAGGAGAATGGGGAAGACTACCGGAGTATTTCAACCATTTGAAATCAGCGATCTGGGGGAAATGGTGAGTGTAATGACCGAACTCACCACAAAGAGCACAAGGGAAGATGTTTTTAACATTATTTTTCCCTTGGCGTTTGTTGTTATTGCCCCCTTGGGGGTTTTGGTTCCCTTGGTTCTGGTTGCCCCCAGTGGGTTGGTGTTGTGGGGGTTGATTCCCGCCTTGACCTGGGTTGTTGTTATTCCTATTCCATCCTTTCTTCTTGGCATTGTTCGATGTGTGAGTTGGGTTGGCTGTATTCAACTGTTCAAAATTTTGGTATTGTTAAGCAGCAGAAGGTTGAACAAAATTTACCCCCGCATGTGGATGTTGGGGGGCCATGGGTTGTGGAGGACCAGGGAATGGGAAGTATGGATTTTGTGGTGGTACCGATCCATAAGGTACATAGGAAGGTGTAGTGCTTTCACTAGTATTATAAGCTGATGTTGAGGGAGTACCATTGTTTGTGGAAATAGGTGGATGTATGGGAGGTGTCGGTGGTGGTCCACTGATGGGTGGAGGTATAGCAACAGGTATGGATGTTGATAAGGGGGTGGGGGGTAATAAGAAGTGCCCCCATATGCTGGCGGGTATTGAGGTGTTCCATACATCGGTGGTGGTTGGGGTTGTGGACCATGGTGTGTGGTGGCACCTATTAGTCCATCTGCTGAGTGAGACATCCCAGGTTTGTCTTGGCCAAATGGCACAGGTTTTGGAAGATCAGGAAGTATTGTGTATAAGTACCCTGACTGTGCATAGATGAGGTCATACTATTGGGCCTTACTGATGGCTTCCTCTTCGGATTGAGGGAAGGTGGAAGCTACATCATTTCCAAGGAGAGAGACAAGTGATCTAGGAAACCAGTCGAGACATTGTTGCTTGGTGGTTTCTGCTTTGCACAAACTACGTCGCCTACGCCACTCATGAATGTAGTCAGCGATGTGTGTGGATGAGGTTTGTTTAAAGTTAGACAGTAGTTCTAGACCATTGTCGTGGTGGATGGGTAATTGGAAGAAGGTCAAGAATGCTTTGGCCAATGACTCAAAGGTCGCATGGGACCCTAATTTTTCTTCGACATACCATTTGGCCAATGGGTCGGTGAGTGTGCATTGAAATAATCACAATCTGATGGAATCATCCATAATGCTATTGGAAGAGCACCATATATGAAAGGTCATAACATGGTTGGCGGGGTCATCCCCTGCCTTTCCTTCAAACTTTGGTATGTCTTAAGGAAGTTTTGTTGGCATTGCAGGCTATGTGGCGTCATGCAATATAGGATCATTGGTGAGTTTTGTGAGATCCGGTATGTTGAGAGAGGCCAAATATGGCATCTATAGTGGGGGGGAGGGTTATCTCTAGCCATGGTGTGTTGTGAACCTGACCCTTGATGGGGACTAGGTGGGTTAGTGCTCCCTCCTTGAGAGGAAGTGGGTCCCCCACTTCCGTGCAAAGGAGAGAGAGTGAACGGATGACCTTGGGAAGTTGACCCAAGTAATATAGAACCAAGCAAAGATGATCCTAAGATAGTAGCACTCACAGGAGTGTGTGAAGGAGGTGTCAATGCACGGGCATGACCAGATACTCCCCCTAAGATAGGAGGGAGATTGAGCAAGTGTCGTGAACGACGGGGGTTCTGTGGTTCCCCTATGATGTCAGACTAGCTGTGTGAATATGTGCAACAAGTGGTGAGAGAAATATAGAAACAAAAATCCTTTGCGTTGAATGTTTACACAATATATATATCCAAATCAAACTGTAATCAGATGTGCATCATACATAAAATGAGAAAGAAGCATATATATGGGTAAGTGGGTTTTGTCCACGTGGGGGAATCAAAAGAAAGCAAATGCTCATGTCCTAGAAGACGTAACGTCCTTCCTCTCAAATAGCACTGGACCTTCCAATAGTACTCAATAGTGGGGTCTGAAGTCACCGGAAGAGACACTAGTGAAGGATGAAATAATTGGTTATAATGAGGGGTAGAGGGGGCATATCCCGAAAGAGCTAGCGATATTTCCCAATAGCCACACAAAATCCAATCAAGGTGAAATTGCAGCCCATGATTGCCACCTGGGTAGATGTCCTAAAGTTGGTCACTAGGTACCTCGGTCAAAGTGCGGCATTTAGATTTTCGACCTAAGAAATGGGTCACGGGCTGGATCCCATCCAAGAGGTGGGTGCCTCAAGGGGGGACGCACAGAACAACCGGACCTCAGCCTTCAACCCTTCATGGGTATGTCCCTGGCTTATGGTGATTGGAACACTTGACTTGGAGGATTTTCAGTTCCCTATTTTGACAACCTCTATGTTTTATCAATATGAGAACCAGATAACGGGGAGTTATTTGGATGCCTATCCCCGAAATCCTACCTAGACTAAAAAAAAATCTTTTGGCACCTCCTGTGGACGAAAACTTAGTGAGTTTTTAAAAACATTTTTAGATGTATTGGTTGTGGGAGGTTGGGGGTGCAAACCAACCTCATTGATTAAAAGTGGGAGTGGATAGTCTTTGTCAAGAAAAGATGGGGTATTTTCGGAATCCATTTTGAGGAAACTTACTTTGACCCCCACGTTTCAAGAAGAAGCTATGTGAGTGATAAGTGACTTTTGTGTGTGAGTGAAAGTGTACCAATTTTTAGTGAATTAGATATCACCTTGCTGCATGTGGACTTTGCTTGGTCCTTACAAGAGTTTGATTACCTCATTACCTAAGTGCCTTTGGTACAACCTTGCATAATTCAAAATCCCTAGGAAGATAGCATGTGGACATCTGGGTCTATTACTATCCTTTAAACTCCCTATGGTGATGTAATCTAGAAAAAGCTTGAAACTATCCTAGATTGAACATGTGGGTATGTATGGGCCCATTACAAACCTTTAAACTTCCCTAGTGTTTTGATCTAAGAAAGAAAAAATTCAAACACTATCCTATCTTTGTAACATGTGGGCATGTATAGGCCCGTTACAATATTAAGATGTGTTTGAAAAAGAAAACTAAGATGGGTCCCAAGAAGGGTTGTTGTCCTTGCCTAAAGGTTTTAAACTTTCTTAAGGGAGATGAAATTGTTTTCCCACTCTTTTTCTGATTCTCAAGGTCGCTTGAGGGCGCGAGAGAAGAGCATACTAAGTGATTGGTGACTCAATTTCTAGTCCCATTGTAAGCTTATATGTGATTAAAAATGATTACCACCTTATCTTTAAAAGTTAAAACAAGCCATCCATGTGGCAAAAGCAAAGAAGGGAAATTAATTTTTATCCTCCTAAGTGCCTATGTGTGTTTGACTAACCCCTTTATATGATGAGAGGACTAAGTGTGGTGCAGTGTTTAGAGCATGATTGACATCATTTTTAAGAAGGAAAAATACCTTCCCCACATCCCAACAACTTACAATGTGAAATTTTACTCAAATGTGAAGCCTCTAGTGTAGACAGAGGTGCATAGAGCACAGGCGCGCGAACAGAGTTGAGACAGAAAGCGCATGTGCACAGAGAAAAACCGTTACTTAAGCGCATGCGCACCTGATGCACATCTGTGGGGTGAGATACTCGCGCACCTATGACAAATGGCCGAGAAAGAAAATCCGGATGGATTTCTCTCAATTCTCCATTGAATTGGATGGTTAGCAGGTCGGTTGAGGTCGGTTTGTGCACCTGCAAGTTAAACAAACTAAAAGAAGAGAAAAATAAACCCAAATGAGGTAGGAATTTGATACCTTTCCCCAGTGGATTCGCCAATCTACTGCACCCTTTTCGTCACCTTGGTGAGCAAATAAGAGGTGCTTACATGCCCAGTTGGGTCTTTCTAAGCATGACATCTTTAGAAGAAAGAGTTAGAGAAAGAAAAACAAAATTATAAGCAAGAATTAAACTAATACAAACTAAAATCATAAGCATATGGATATAGAGATAACAAACACAAAAAGACCAATATCACCAATGTTTTTAGGCTGATCTATTGATGAAATCAAAGCACAATGAAGAAAGGGGACTATGAGTCCCTTCTTCCTCCAAAGGAAGGCTCTTGGACCCTCACAAACTTGCTCTCCTTACAACAAGAAAAATAAAAATGGTGATGAAAGAACTCCTTTGCAAATCCACTCAATGGAGAGGTGGATTGCTCAATGAAATGGTTCCAAAGTGATCTTGTCAAGGATGGAGTCCTTAAAAAAATATAGGCAGCATAACATTGCATGAAATTCCTTGAGAAAATGAGGTTTCTTCATGGCTTTTTATAGCATTGCATTGGGTTATTGTGTAACTCCTTTGTAGTGTAAAAAGAGGCCATTTAGGGCATTATTAGGTCTTTGACCAGCCCACCATTTGGATTTAGCTCATATTTGAGGGTCAAATCGGCTTGGGAGCTGATCCATTAGTGGTTGGGAGGCCAACCAATTCAATAAATGCGTCGTTTAGCAGGTGCACGGGTTTTTGCGTCAATAGCCGTGCATCGTGCGCGTATGCGTGCATGGTACGTTTATGTTCCACGCATGTGTGCGCACACCCAACTTCTGTAAAGCGCTCTTCAATTTTTTCACTACTTTGTATAGTTTTTGACCTTTTTGGAATGCTATGAGATTAATTCAGGGCCATGAATGACTTCATTACTATTTGACGATGTTGAGTTCTTGTCGCCATGTGCGGACGAAATTCCAGTGATAACAGACGCGATTGGTGCTTCCTGTTTTATACTTGATGTTGAGGTGGAATTGCTACAAGTATGTGGACCACTTTTGATGGAGGTCGTTTTGTAGTTTTCCCTATGTCTACATGAACTGCAGTGGCTTATGATCAATGTGGATGACTGTCTCCTTCCCAATAATGTAATGTATCCACTGGCGACATGCTTGCACAATGGAGTACATTTCTTTGTCATAAGTAGTGTACTTACAGACAATATCTGATAGTGTCTCACTATGATAGGCCACGAGGTGGCCGTGCTGAGTGAGAACGGTGCCCATGGCATAGTCTGAAGCATCTGTTTCGATCTCAAAGGGATGTTGCAGATTTGGTAGTGAAAGTACTGGGGCTAATCATAAGTGTTGCTTCAAATCATCAAACGCTTGTTGTTGGGACCGGTCCCACACAAATTTTGCCTTACCACCACCCCTATTTATTTGGCTGAGGTCCCATGCAATATGGGACAAACCCAACATGAACCTGCGGTAGAAATTAGCAAGTCACAAGAAGCTCTGAAGCTCAGTGAGTGTTGTTGGGGCTGGCCAGTCACGGATGACTTGGATCTTGGTTGGATCCACATGTACACCATGTTGATCAATGATGTAGCCCAGGTAATGGACCCTGTCCATGTCGAAGGAGCATTTTTCCAGGTTGGCGTATAGCTTGTGTTGCCGTAGGGTGTATAGAACCTGCTGAATATGCTACAAGTGTTCGTCCCAAGTCTTGCTATAAATTAGAATGTCATTCAGATACACCACTACAAAAGTATTAGTGAATGGTCGCAGGATATCTTCCATCATCCTCATGAAAGTGGCTGGAGCATTTGTCAAACCAAAGGGCATGACCAACCATTCAAAAAGTCCTTCCTTTGACTTGAAGGCGGTCTTCCATACATATGTCTGTTCTATCGGGACCTGGTGGTAGCCAGAATTCAGATCAATCTTACTGAAGTATTTGGCCCCCGTGAGTTGATCAAGGAGGTCATCGATTTAGGGAACAGAATACCGGTTTCTGACAGTGATTTTATTCAAAGCTCAGTAAACAATACAGATTCATCAGGTTCCATCTTTCTTCTATACCAGCACGATTGGGCTCCCACAAGGTGATGAGATAGGGCGTATTTACCCCTTGTGGAGCAGTTCTTGGATCTGTCTATTGATCTCCTCATTCTCTAACAAAGAGAGATGATAGACTGGCCCATTGGGCAGTGGTGCGCTGAGGGTCAGATCGATGGGGTGCTTGACCTGGCAGTGTAGAGGTACCCCTGTAGGTGAGGAGAAGATATCCGAGTATTCTTCCACGACCTTATCTACTTGCTTCTGCTATGTGGAGAGGTCGGCCACAAAGACCCTAGATGTGGCTGTGATATTTCGCTTATTCTAAGAGTGAATCACGAAGAAGACAAACTTCCCCATTTGAGAGATGACCTTCCTGCATTGCTTAGCAGAGATCAAGGAAATAGCAGTAGGTGGGACTGCCTCGGGTATCCTCTGTAATTTCCTGTTCAAAGTAATAATAACACTATGAGGCCTAGACTCATATGCAGCATGACATTTCCATAAATAAGGTTGGCCCAAAAGAAAATCACAAACTTCAAGAGGAGCAACATCACACAATACCTCGTCTTTTAAGGGCTTGATGTCATACGACAATCGACACTGTTGGCCGACGCAGAGATCGCTTCCTTAGCGTAGCCATCGAATGGTGTAGGGTTGTGGGTGCGGCATTGTTAGTAAGGCCAGCCACTTGATGACCTCTTTTGAGATGAGGCTATTCTGGCTACCACTGTCAATGATGAAGTGAAGCGGGGTGCTTTTTACCCACATCTGTGAATGGAAGAGGCACTCTCCTTCTTCTGGCTCGTCCGGTTCACCAGGATGGATCTTGGTAGTAGCAACAGTGGCACTGGGTTCCACGTCAATGATCCGTCTTCCCCTTTCTAGTTCTGTCTTGGAGTCAGAATCTACATCTGATTCAGAGGCTTTCACTTCGGCCACCAGTGACTACTTTGAGCGACAGTCAGCAGTGTTATGCCAAGGGATCTTATGGAAGTCGCACCACTTCCCGTTATCTTTCTTTGTCTTTCCAGTGTCCTTCTTTGTTTTTGGCTTGTGTTGGTTGTCTTGATACTGTCCATCTTTGCTCTATCCTTTGTTCGGTGGGTTGGGGCCGCCCTTTCCTGGCTTTTGTTGTTTGGGGTTCCCAGGCCCAAATTGCCACGTCTTTTGTTTGAGCTTATGCTCTATTTTGACGGGATATCGGTAGGCCGCGCCCAAGGATGAGATGTCTAGAAATTCCATTTCAGTCTGGATGTATCTATGCAGATCATCGCGATACTTGAGCACCATATGTCGCTCCAAATATTTGATACCCAACTTGGTGCACAGGGTATGGAAGATATTTGTGAAATCTAGCACTGCTTGGTCTCTTTCTTGCCACAGTGTGGTCCATTTGGTATACAGGTCGTCATAACTTCTGACAGGATAGTATTGTTCCTTAATAACATCCCTGAAGGATTCTCAGGTGGTCATGACTAAAAATAATGAGGTTTCCTCTATTTCCTTTTTCTCACAGAAATTTTCCCATCAATCTTTGACATGGGGAATGGCTTTGAGGAGCGCAAAAGTAATCTTTTCTCTATTTGAAAATTTATGAACAAAAAAATACCCTTCTAGTAGATTCAACCACTTGTCTATAGCATCTGCATCTATCCGACCTTCAAATATAGTAATATCAAAGTTTATTTGTACCTTGAAGGGGGCGGTGCCTCCGTTCGAAGAAGATGCATCGTCTGTTGGTAGTCGCCGAAGGATTTGCGCGAAACTATCCATCATCTCGTTCCTCTTTTGTGTGAGGGATTCCTCAATCAACAGTTTGAAAGGATCTCATGTCCTGTCATATTTATTTTATCTTGCCATGGGAGGTCTCTTGGGTGAGTGAGAGCTTCTGTCCTCAAGAGAAATAAGCTCAAGACCCAACTCTTTGTACTCCGACCTCATTGGGGACATGCATTAAGACGACAAGGAGAAGATGGCTCTAATACCACTGATCCAAATTTTATGAGTAGAAGGAAATGAATATAGATTATTAACAGGTTCTTAGCACAAAATAACAGAGATACAGTAAAACTGGTTTTCTATTCAATAACGAAATAAGCTGAAACTGTAAAATGCAGTGGAAACAAGCTTGTTGGAATGGTGGCGGCTTATCTCTAAGAAGAGATGTGACGGCAGCGCGCATTCGCAAGAAGTAGGTTACAATGAGGCTCTGAAGGCCTTTTTAAAATAAGCAAGAATTCCAAAAACCCTAGACATCCAAAAACCTAACCCTAGGAGATGAAACACCAAAAGTCATGTGGGCCCCGTTTGGGTAAGCTAGTACATCAACTTCCCGGGGTCATAACTTTTGCATACGATCTCCGTTTTAGGCGTGTGATAGCCCGTTGGAAAGGTATCATCGAGGAGATTAATTTTGAAGGATCAATCATTCATTTAGCTATAATTTAGGATATTGATAACGAAAAACCTTCATTTAGGCCCTCAAAATGGCCCCGGAAGTAAAAACTGCTAAAAATAGTAAATTACCAAAAATGTCAGAAAACTGTTTTGAGTCAGTTGGAAAAGGTGGGTGGCCACCGATATCCATATGGATCAATGTTCCCATCCTTCTTCTATTGGAAAGTGATACATTCCTTGATGTGTTGCATGACATATCCCTTGAGACCTTTCCAAGCAAACCTCTCTCGTATATTTCTATATGCTTTAAGGAATCCTTGATGCCCTACTAGTGACGAGTCATGAAATTCTTGAAGCACCCTTTTTCTGAAAAAGGATTCAAGAAAAAAATAGATCCACCCCTTATAATATATGATGTCATCTATAAGCATGTACCTATCATCCTGTAACTTTCCATCCATCAACTCACATGCAAATTTATTTTTGGAGTACTTTACCAATAAAGAGATTTCCACTCAACTGATATCTCTAACATGGAGTAGGTTGAGGGTCTTCTAGAAAAGGCATCCTTTACAACATTTTTTCCCTTGACATATACTATATCAAAGTTATAATCCTAAATATTATTCACCCACTTTTGTTGTCTCTCATTAAGGTCCTTATGCTCTAGAAAATACTTGAGGCTATTATGATCTGTCCTGAGCACAAATTTCGCTCCCACCAAATATTTCTTGAACTTGGTCAATGCATGCATGCTAACATTTCCTTATCATAAATGGTGTACCGCAATTCAGACCCTCTTAGTTTACGACTCTCATAGGAAATGGGATGCCTATTTTGCATGAGAAAAACTCCAATACCCTCACATGATATGTCACACTCCAGAATGAATGGTTGAGAAAAATATGTCAAAGAAAATACAAGACAAGTGCTCATTACCTTTTTCATTCTGTCAAAGGTCAACTGTACTTCATCACTCCACTTAAATGGACCCTTTCTCGTCAAATCAGTCAAAGGTGAGAATAATTGAGATAATCCCTTAACAAACCTCCTATAATAATTGCAAATACCAAGAAATCCCATGAGCTCTGTAAGTGTTTTGGGTGTGGGTGTAACATCCCCATTATAATCCCTAGTTTAATTAATGATTATGTACATATAATTTCTAGCTATGGCCAAAGTGATGTAATATGTGAATTGTATTTCTTTGTTTTATTAATAAAATGTGATGACAACTGCTAAGGGGACATGGACAAGATATGGGGGATGAATTAATCTACAAGAGAGGGGAGTGTCTAGAATAATGGCCAAGAGGGGTCCAAGGGAGAAAATACCCATGTATATTAATTTAACCCATTTTTCCTAAATTTTCTATTTTTATATGAACCTTCCCATTTTTGATTGAGTGTTCCCAAAGCCAGTCATTGAATACATGTAAGAGGGTGGGTCTGAGTGGTCACATCCAAAAGTTATTGGGCACATGGGGGTTGAGTAAAATCAACTTAGGGAAGAGTGTGAGTCAATAAAGGCAAGCCAAAGAGAGGAAATTCGTATGGGTTGGGACAACAAGTTTTAGATAGTCAAGTTTGTGCATGGGAAGGGGATAGAGAGAAAGAAACAAAGATTGAAGTTGATGCAACCATGGAGGGTGAATTCTAGATAAATATGGAGCATAATTGGAGACAATTGGAGCTGGAAAATTGAAGATCCAGGTTTTCAAGCCTGAAGAGTGAACTCCTGGGTGAGTTGCACTAAAACCACGTGTTTTTTGTTGGTTTGCTGATAGTTTTCCTAGCAACAGTTTCCCTTGAGTTCCCAACTAAGATATTTCTAGCTGCATGTGCCAGAGAGACCTTGAGAAATGAATGGAATTCCTGAGGGGATGAGACCAGTGAAGGGGTACATTCATTGGGTTGGACAGGTCAACAAGAAGAAAGCTAGTGAAAAATCGGGATAGTTGTAGGAGAATATCAGTTGGGATGAGAGTTTTATGAGTTGTGAGTGGAATGTGAGAGACGACCCTCTTTTATGGATTTCTAGCCCCAGCTTGAGCGTGATTGGTCATTGAGATTTGGAACAGTCAGTCTATGGTTGGGTGGAACATCCATCCCAAGCAGTTGGTTGCACAACTGTTGTGAAAATATAAGTGTGTTATATTGTTGTTATGTTAAACTATGTGTTTAATTGTTGTGCATGAAATCTGTGTATTTGTAAGTGATTCATATGTTGTTGTATTGATTTGTTTGATTGCATTTCATGTTGATTATTATCATGTGTAGATGCATCTATTTTGTGGTTGTAGACAGTAGCTAAATATGTTTCAATTCGGAACTGTAAGCTATAGGAAATCAACTCACTGTAAACGAATTAATGTAGTTAGCATAAAATTCATTTTTAAGAGTATTCTACACCATAATGTCCTTGATATGGGCTGGGGGGAGTTACATTATGGTATCAGAGCTTCTAGTTCAAACACTGAGATTGTATGGGCCAATATGGCAGGGAATTCATGAAATTCTTTGTTGCAGATTTTTTCTGTGACTGATTTGCGGGAAAACCAAAGATTTTGGAGAGAAATCCCCAATTCCATGAGTGAAATATGAGTTTTAATGACTTTAGATAGTTTGAGAGGGTTAATGGAGTAGTGCGGTGAAGTTGCAGATCAAAATTCAACTTGGAATGGTCAAAATTCAAGTTTTAATGGCCACCTGTAGAGTTACAAGAACTTTGGAGAATTGACAACCTGAATTGTGTTTGATCTCATGTTTAACACGCCCAAGATTCATCATGATAAATTAAAAAAATTCCTAATCATTCAACCATTTGAAAGGTTGATGAGATCAATGACCATGATTAAATCAGAGGTTGTGAAAGGGAGCTAAACCTTCTAGACCTTGGGACTTCGGAGGTCCACGACTTCGAGATGTTGAAACTTCACAACATTCAAATGCTGTCAAAGGCAATCGGTCAAAAAGGTGACCGGATGGTTGACCGACAATTGGAAGTTTACTATCCATTGTCATGGGATCCACTTTATTGTTAAACCCTAACCAAATTTTCAGTCGCGAAGTAATGTGAGCCATAGATATAAGGCTATTTGAAATCTTTCTTGACCGTTGGATATACGCTACGGTCAAATTTGACATTGACCCACTCCGGGAGTAAAAGGTGTTAAACAACCAGAATCCCTGAATATCGAAGTTGTGAAGTAATATCGGTCATAGATCTAAGGATATTCAAAATATTTCCTAACCGTTGGACATATGCTATGGTCAAATTTTCTTTTGATTGCACTTTATGACATTCAATACAACAAGGGGTTGTGACTTATGTTTCTTCTTTCATTGACTGACCTCGAAGAGTCGATCACTCTCGATACTCTCTTGGGATTATACCAATGTTGAATTATAGACATCACACCTTGATTGACGATGATCTCTATGCACTTACATGATGAATTCGTTGCTAACACCCTTAACTACCCCGAGAGAAGGGAAATGGGAGCATAGACTTCGGGAAGTCTAGGAATACTAGAGTTTATCTAAGTAGACTTAATAGCTCGATTGAATATTTATCAATAGAGAAATATGAATGACCTACATATGGCCTAAATTCATGAAGTTATGAGGAAGAAGATTTGCATCATGAAAATCCCTGACGACATAACTATAAGGGGATATAATGGGATATAAGGGGATAAAATAGGAAGTAGTATTAGGAGATTGAAAGTATGAAAGATAAATAACTAGAAAGTTGGGTTTATGTGTTTCATTATTTCTAGGTAGTTGCATATGGATGGGCATTGACTCACTCTAGGAGTAAAAAAGTGTTAAACGACCAGAATCCCTGGATGTCAAAGTCGTGAAGTAACGCGGGCCATAGATATAAGGATCTTCAGGACCCTTATTGATCATTAGATCGATTATAGTGGAAGGATAGATTAATTGGTACCATAAAATAACAAAAAAATTCATCCCTGCTTTATGACCTCTCCGGTAGGTAACCCTTCAGGAATTATTGGCTTAAGTATTGTAAAGGACGCAAAGTCATGAAATCTTGGAGTGGAAAAATCCCGTCGACTATTAGATCGTGGGGAAGAATTCAGGAATGATGTGAGACATTTATCTGAGGGTCCATTTGGATCCTTTCTCATTCATTCAATCTATTAATGGAAGGATAACGTAAACTCTTCGACGAAGTCTTAATACGGGAAATGTAAGGTACAAGGGGTAAGAATATCCCAAAAGTTGAAGGCTGAAGTACGTGGCGAGGAATTTCGGAACTTCAGAACTATGGAACTTCGAGACTCTAGGATATCTAAAGATATAGGAAGATGTATTAAACATCGAATCATTAAAGCATCAAAGTACCGAAGTGTCTGTTATCCCCTAGCCTAGGGATAACTAAGGACATTATGTCTTAAGGCCCACAAGTCCTAGACATGGAGTACCGAGAGCCATATTGACTTGAGCATGGCCCTAGAGGGTCCATACTTCTTTTTCTGCACCTCCATCTAGTCAACAACAACAAAATCCATTCCATATTCCTGGTACTTCAATAGAAGTGGGTATTTCTCCATGAGGTAATGAGTCCAGGTATCATGGTATGTGTCACTCTGATTCTCAAAATATTTGAATATGTGCATTTAATTCTTTTTACTTATAACGTGTGCTTGGACCTTATTCCTTTCCACTTGTCTATGTCTGGGGGGAATGACAGGATCCCATAACAAGTTGATTCCCATAGGGTTTGAGTTGTCAGTAGGTGGGTTCATGAAAGGTCATCGTCCATTCCCACCATACTTATCACTTTGCATCCTTTTCCCTTTCCTCCATCCCATACATTGGTTTTGTCATTGGGTTTCCCAAGATAGCAAAGGGTTGTACCTTACCTTGTGGGAAGAAGGTGATAAAGGCCTAAAGGTTAAAAGTAGCTGGAAAAAGATAAAATCCAAAAGAAAAAAACCTTCATATGCTTCGCCCAGGGATCCTTGAGAAAGAAATAAAAGGCTTCTCAGCAAGAAACAGAGGGACCCATAAAATAATAAAATCAAGACCTAGTTGGAGGATAGGGGGTCTCATCACGATCCTTCCAATAAGGTGCATGGACATGTAGCAGTATGACACTACCACTTGGCTGGTCACCATGCCCGAGTAGTGGCTCTTGGTGGCATATCTGTTAGGACCACACAATGTACCTTTTTTCCTATAATTTTTGCCACCATTATACTCTTGATCACCTACATTTAGACCCATACTATCACTTTATCTGATCATCTCAAAGGTATACAACGTCCCTTCCCATTACTATACATTTAATCTTTTTTGCATGATATTTTACATCACTCTCGTACTTAACTATTGATTAGAAATGCATAAGTGTCCATAACTGCAGATTAGCATTTGAGGCCTGTTGCTGAAACATTGTCGCTGAACTAATGCTGAAACACGGAGCTACTACACAGTCTGAGGTCGCATATGCTGAAACACGGAGCTGATACACAGTTCGAGGATGCAGATGCTGAAACACGGAGCTGATACATAGTTCAAGGATGTAGATGATGAAACACGGAGCTGTTACACAGTTCAGAATTGCAGATGCTGAAACACAGAGGAAACCGCCAGAACCGACGATGCTGAAACATAGCCACCACAGTCAGTGGTCAATGCAGTCAGAGCGCAATTCACGTGGCTGAAACAGCCCACGAATTGCGATGCTAAAATAGCATCAGCAACGATGAGAAGAAGCTGTTACACCAGCCGTAACAACAATACCTTGTTCAGTTCCTCTAATAGCATTCGGTTGCGTGAAAATAGGACATCCTATGCTGATTTAGAAAGAAGATCCTATTTAGGATAGGATTCAGATATGCATTGTAATGATTGTATCGAAGGGATTTCCTCTTTAAATCAGAGGAAATCACCATTCGAAGGGGAAGTTTTTGATGCATTGAAGCAACTTCAGAGAGGTGGGACGTAATTTATTCTTTCAATTTGTAATGTGATATTTCGACAGATGAATATAAGATTGCTTTGAGTATCCTTCTCTAGCTTTTCGTTCAGGGGAATCTTGTGAGAAGGGAAGGCCCACCTTCTTCACAAGATTCACCCATTAGTTAGAAGTGTGTTAGTATAATTTATGTTCATGCTTTGTTTAACTATCGTTTGTTGAAACACTGTTTTTAATGGATTCCTCTTTGCTGAAACACTATTGACTCTGTCTTAGTTTAATTGAATGGAATTTGTAATTCTTTTTATCAGCAATCTTGTGTGATGATTTTATGAGGTTAGCAGAGAATTGGTTAAAGGTTCCTGCTCAGACAGAAAGGGATCGGAATATCATACCCTCTGTAGAATTTATTTATTGTTGCCAGTGTGCTAGCCAGAGGTTCGGTTAAAAGGTTCTTGCTCAGACAGGAAGGAATCCAAATGCCTCGACTTCTGTATATTTCATTTACTGATGCAAGTGTGCTAGCCAGGGATTTGGTTAAAGGGTTCCTTCTTAGACAGGAAGGAATCACGACACCTTGTCTTCTGTAGATTTCATTTACTACTACAAGTGTGCTAGCCAGAGATTTGGTTACAGGGTTCCTACTCAGACAGGAAGGAATCACAACACCTTGTCTTCTGTAGATTTCATTTACCCCTGCAAGTGTGTGTTAGCCAGAAATTGGGTTAGGGATTCCTGCTCAAAAAGGAAGGGATCAGACTTCCCTGTTCTCTGTAAACCTCAGTCTCACAAGTGTGCTAAAACAGAAATCGGGCTCAAGGCTCCTGCTTAGAAAGAAAGGAACTAGGTGGCTTTGTTCTCTGTTAGATAGAGTTAATTGTTTTCTGCATTACTGTTTTCATAAAAGAGTGTTAGTACTGAGTCTCTGTTTGAGAGTAAGGGTCATGTTCTCTGA
>ML788815.1:264616-293833 GCA_009831015.1 Picea engelmannii
GAGCTATTAGAAGATCTGTTAGGGGTGTCATGCATATATTTGATAATCTTAATGATGAAATTTGATTTACATTGCCATGATGTTTTGGACTAATGATCCCCTGGAGGGCGTAGCCTTTGATGTGCAGGACCATGCCCGGCGGAAAGGTACCAGAGGATCGGTGCACATGGGGAGATGATCAGTTCGGACCTCCATGGGGCTGAAGAGCCCATCAGATGGACGTTGGGATGGCAGAGGCAGGACAGGGCTTATGATGAGCCCATGCACATAGGGGAAGAAGGAAGCCCTCATCTGGACGTCTTTGGCATTGATCGTGGCTTATGGGGATCAGCCCCTGGCAGATGGCGTGGACCATGATGGACAGGACGCCACCATGATGATTGGACGATTTCCAGGGCACGTGGCATGATGGACAGGACGCCACCATGATGATTGTTCGATTTCCACTAGACATCTGTGATGTTCTCTTGGGCCAACCATATATGTGGAAGAGCCATGTTGTTTATGATTCTCGACCCCGTAGTGTCATTTTTTCTCTGGGGGGTCATATCTATAGAATACCAGAGGTAATTCCAACTACTGTTCCACCAAAAAGTTGTCGAAAGGTAGTATCTCATACTGCAAAATTCAGCTTCTTCACAATCTGTTCAAAAGGAGAACAAAAGGACACTGCAACCACTACATCCTTTCCCCAAGAACCTTCTATCCAACAGAAGCAGGTCGACAAGTTTGTAGCAAAGTGCAAAGATTCATTTTGCACACCATCCTCTCATGTATTTCAACTTCCACAAACTAAGAAACACAACGTCTCTAGCAAGGCAAGCAGCTCACCAAGATGTAGATTTAGCAAACGCTTTTCCCTCTCCCCCGGGAACTCAACGCAATGGAGACCATTACTTCCTAAGGAGGGAGGATTGATATAGGTGTATATTGGTGGCCACCCACCTTTTCCAACTGACTCAAAATAGTTTTCTGGCAATTTTGGCAATTTACTATTTTTATCAGTTTTTAACTTCCGGGGCCATTTTGAGGGCCTAAATGAAGGTTTTTTAGGATAGAGGTTCTCAACATATTCCTATGGAATGATTGATCCCCCAAAATTAATCTCCTCGATGATACATTTCCAACGGGCTATCATATGCCTAAAATAGAGATCGTATGCAAAAGTTACGACCCCGGAAAGTTGATGTACTAACTTACCCAAACGGGGCCCACATGACTTTTGGTGCTTCGTCTCCTAGGGTTAGGTTTTTGGATGTCTAGGGTTTTTGGAATTCCTTCTTATTGTAAAAATTCCTTCAGAGCCTCATTGTAATCATCTTCTTGCGAATGCGAGTAGCCGTCACATCTCTTCTCAAAGATAAGCACCACCATTCTAGCGAGTCTTTGACTCTATATTTTTACAGTCTCTGTACATTTATTTCATTAATAGAAATCATGTATTACTGTATATCTGTGTTTTTGGTTGCATCTTTGATACATTTCTATTATATTATTGAATATTTGTGATATCTCTGTGCATTTCTTTATTATATCTCCGCTCTCATTTCATGTCGAGAATAATCCGGATAAGAATCTTTCACCACCTTGACCAAGCTTGGATCGGGAACAGAGGGAACCTTCACCTCCTTATTGATCTCTAGGGTTTTTTTATTCAAAACCATCAAAACGTTCAAGTTGCATGAGCTTAAAGATGTTAAGTGAAAAATGACATGAATGAGGAGTGAGGCGCCCTTCTCTCCCTTTTCTACCTTCATCTCCTAATTTTCACTTAAATTATTTTATTTCCTCCTCTAAGTCAATTAACCTTTTTTTTCTGATTTTACCAAAGTCACTTTAATAATATAATCTTGTACTCCTTAGTGACCACTTTTGCACCTCTTAGCTCCCTTTTTCCCATGAAATTATAGTCTAGAGGGGTGACTAGACTACTAATTCTTCCATTACCCTTGTCAAGAATAGGGGGACATTACAATGTACACCTTCATAGACTTTAGTAGTTAAATCACTAAGTGAAGGGGGTCCCTTGTGTTAATTAAGGTTGGTTGTCATTGATGTCAACCCTTGAAGAAAGCCTGGTAGCACAAAGGTCTGGGTAATGGACCCAAGTTTGTTTGATGACTCATTATTGTCTTGTCATGGTTGATAATAAGTACAAATGGATGAACTCCAAAGTGGTCCCCTTACAGTGAAAGCTCTCACGGGAAGACGCTTTGTGGATAGAGTTATACTATAATTATGGTTAGAGAACCCATGATTATTTGTGGAATAATGAGATGAAGTTCAGTGAATTTTTTAGTGAAACTATCCTAGATTGATAATGTTTTTCATGTCATTTTCGGTGGTATGTGGAACGTCACATAACTCCTCACGGTTAGAGAGTTATGGCCATGAGAAGTTGGAGAACCCGGGTTTGGGTAATGGACCTATATTTGTTTGATGGATAATGGTATGAGTTTTGATATATTTTTAGGTAATAATATTCTATATGGATAGTACATTTCATGCCATTTCTAGTTGTATGTGAAACGTCATATAACTCTTCACGGTTTGAGAGTTATGGTTGTACAAAGTTGGAGGACCCTCACATGTCATCTAGAAGCCCCAAAAGGTCAAAGTAGTCAAAGTGGTTTAAGAGATCTTAGAAGGTAAATAATAAAGTGAAGTGATGAGTGTACTATAATTCAAATTGACTACAAAAAAAATTATTTAAATAATAAATTTAATGGAGAAATTAGAAGTGGATTAACTCGAAAATAAGGAAAGTGGGCAAAGTGACCTAGAAGATGTTTTTAAGGAAGCTACTTGGAGAGTATAAATAAGAGGCAAGGCTCTCTCATTTTACATCACACTTGAGAATATTGAATATATATAGGTGTCTGAGGTAACCAAAGGATATCTAAGCTGAATTTCTGAGGGAAGGTGAAGAAAAGAAGGCCAGAATTCAAGGAAATTCTTTTGATGATGTTTTTAAGGTATGTTATTTACAGGTCATCTCACCATTTTCGCAATAACTTTTTTTCTATAATGATTCAGACTGTGCAATTTCTATTACATTGATTAAACATATCCAAGTATCTGTGGTAAAAATTTTAGCTTGTGGGTCATTTTATTTTTGGAGTTACACTCTGTGGAAAATAGGGTTTGTGGTTGGTCCTGAAACTAGTCTAAAACGAGTGTTTCGGGTAAAAACATCATAACTTCTTCATAACATATCAAAATTAAGTAAGAAAAAATGTTTTGGTTAGATTACAGTCTATAGTATGTTTTTTAACAGTTTTTTATCAATTCAACAAATATTCCATGCGAGGAACGCTCTACAAGGTCGCTTTCTAGAATAAGCTAGAATTCAACAAGGTATGTCATTTTTGCTATAACTCCTTTTCTGAGAGGTTCCAAGTAGTGACACATAGATGAATTGCATAAAACACACTGAAGAACATTATGTATCAGTTTAAAATATTTATTCATTACAAGTACAAAGTTATTATTATTTCAAGTTAGGGTTGTTGACTAATCCAAAACTAGTCATGTGAGAGTAAAGAAAAGTTTGATGAAAATGCTAGTCTTTTGTTGTTAAAATTAAGGAAGATTTGAAGGTATGTGATCATATACACCAGGTATATTACAAAGTTACAAATCATATTTGTATGATGAAACTGATGAGGGCTTTTGGTTAAGGTACATGTTGGGTACATGGTTGAGACAAGTAGTGGATGAGTTGGCACATACATGAGGTGTATAGTTGATGATGTTGGTACATGTTGATGAGTAGTTGACACACGATTTGTACATACTTTGTACATGGTTGGTTACACTTGTTTATGGTACAGGTTGATTACAAGTTGTTTGGTACAGGTTGGTGCATGGTTGATGCACTTGTTTATGGTACAGGTTGATTATAGGTTGAGGTACAGGTTGATGTTGGTTGATGCGTGGTTCAGGTTTATTGGTACAAGTTTACAACGGTATATCTCATAGTGATAGTGTGGCAGTGGTTCCATCATTCTACTTCTACTTCATGGAGGTTGGACAGGGAAAGGACATGTGGTTGTAGCCACCTTTCAGTTATAGTCGTAGAACATAGGGGGTTGTAGCCTCCTTCTGGTTGTAGCCAGAGAATTGGGGAGTTGGAGCTTCCCTCAGGTTGTAGCTTGAGAAACTAGGGGGTTGGAGCCTCCTTCTATTTGCATTTGGAAAACAAAGGAAGTTGGTGCTTCCAATAAATGTAATTATTCAAGACATATAAGAAAAAGCATTCTGTGGTTTTCTCTTGCTTTGGGTTTCCACGTAAAACATTGTTGTACTATGTATGTGTATGATTGTTCATTTGTTCATTGCTTATTTACTCTGAAGTTATTAGATGATAATGCTACATTGATATAAAACTTGGATTATATAGTTAAAAAGGATTAAATTTCTCTATTATTGATTCACCCCCCCTCTTAGTAATCCAACAATTGGTATCAGAGCCGGTTCCTTAAGGAAACAGTTTAACCACTGGAAGGAGATCATGGATTATTTTGAGAATGGAGTACCAATATTTAATGGTCATAATGGTTTTAAGTATGAGATGTGGAGCATAAGGACAAAAGTATTTTTACAGGCACAGAGACATTATATTTGGCTATCAGTTGTTACAGGATATGATAGTTCAAAAAGGGAAAAGACTACAGCCAAGAAGGAATTGAGGAAGAATAAAAAAAATAGCAATGGATTTCATCTGAGAAGGATTACCTAATCCGGTAAGAGAAAAGGTTGGTAAATGTTCATCAAAAAAAGAACTTTGGGATAAGTTACATGACATATATTCTTCACCCATCACAAATTCAGAAAATGTCAAAGAAGAAGATACAAATCAAGAAGAATTATGCTCACCATGTCAAGAAGATTCAAAAGATGAAGAGTACATAATCACCAGAGATATGTTGTTTTGTGTTAATTGTGAAAAACGTGGACATATTGAAATATAATGCCATGAAGGAATTGAGACAGAAAAAATAATTGAAAAGGAAGACAATTATGAAGAAGAATTGATTAGTGCTTTAGATGAACTAAGAGAAAAAAACAATTCACTCAAGAAAGAATTGATGAAACAAAAGGAAAGTGTTCACATTTTTTAAGAAGCCCAATAGGTCATAGAGAACTTAAGAACTCAGCTAGAAAAAGCCAGAAAGACCGAAGAAAATCTTGAATATCAAAAGAAATGTTTGGAAACCAACATAGTAGCACAGAAGGAAGAAGAAGAAATGAGAGAGAATATATTGACAGATCATCTTAAGGAAAGAACTAACGATCTAAACCAGCTTGAGGCAGAGTTTGGTCAAGAAGAGAAAGGACTTGGAGAACAAATAATTACATTAAAAATTAAGCTTGAAGAAGCGAAAAGAACAGAAGAAGTCATGAAGTCTTAGATAATGAAGAAAGAAGAAGAGGTTGAGAAGCTTGAAGAAGAAGTTGTCACATTGAGAAGTAAAATTGTCAAGCTCAACAAGAACATTGAAGAGACAGAAACATCCACATCATTTATAGAGAATGAACATAAGCACTCTAGGTTGCTAGAAAAGAAGAATGAAGAAAATAGAAAGAGTTATGTAGAAGTACTCAAAGGAAGGAATCATGGTCAACCAGAATCCAAGAAAACTATTGAAGATACCTCTTTAAGAAGACCATCCATGTTCAAGCCACAAAGAAGATTCAATCATGATCATGATCAGTCAAGGAAAAAATTCAGAAGGACTACTCCACAAAGAAGATCATTCACTCCCAGGTATGAAAAATTATTTTATGGTCATTGTTTTTATTGTACTAACTTTGGACACAAGGTTGCATATTGTAGGGATTATAAAATAAATGTTCAGGAAAGAAGTGTCTATGTGGCCACACATAACATTGAGTGTTACAAATGTCATAACTATGGACACATAGCCAGTGATTGTAGAAGCATGATCGATACTTCCATGAAAGAGAATACTTATATTAGATATAAGAAATTATGGAATAAAAAATAGGAAGAACGGGTGAACAAAGACCAGGTACCAGAGATCGCAAGATTGGCAATAAAATGAGACGAAGAAAATTCTACAGAGAAAAAGAAAGATGCAAGATATAGAAAGGTTTGGAAAATAACTGAAAGAAAGGAAGGGAAAGTAAATAAGGAACATGTTCAAGAGATTGTACTTTTAGGCATTGTAGTGAAAGATGAATCCACAGACATAAAGAAAGAAGTTGGAGCTTAGAGAGATAATGAATCTACCAATGAAGATGATGATGAATACACATCAAAGAAGGAATTGTTCTGAGCCATCTGGCTTAGAGACTCCCAAGTAATATGAATATTAGACATGTGGAGTCTATGCAATAGCTGTGACAAACCAAAGAACCATCCTTCGATAAGCTTACGGAGTTTGAGAAGACAGATTCAGAGAAATCAGTTAGCAGAAGTACAGTTTGATAGATTAATCAAGACTTCATGATAGTATAATGATAAATGGGTTAGCATCATGGACAGTTGTGCAAGTAGAGTCTTGGACAGTATGGATAGAGATGGATTCGTAAGAACAATTAGTAGGTTTATATAGATATATTATAGTGGACGAGAGCATGGATTCATAGATTGGTTCAGAGAGTGGTTTAGAGACAAAGGAAGGTTATCGTAATGGATGATAATTACACATGAAATGGCTCAAACAATGCTAATGAATTACAAATTGACAGATATTTTTTGGACATAGGTAGTACATACAGCAGTTCACATTCAAAAAAAAGTAATGCTCAGAAACAACACTGACAAAACTCCTTACGAGCTATGGAAAGGAAGACCAACAAATGTGAAGCATTTCAGAGTTTTTGGAAGCAAATGCTACATCAAAAGAGAAGATGGAAGAATGAGAAAGTTTGACTCTCGTATGGACAAATGAGTACTTGTTGGTTACTCAAGTACAAGGAAAACATACAATTGTTACAATCTGAGATTGAACAAAATTGTGGAAAGAATCAACGTAACAATTAATGAAATAGGCAGACCAGAATCAAAGGAAGAAAAAAATGAATCAATGGAACAACCTTCAGAAGAAGAAGCAGAAGATGAAAAGGAAGTAGAAGAGGAAGATGAAGAGAATATGACAGAAATAGAAGAGCAAGTTCAACAAGTGTCTCCAAAGACACCCAGTAAACGAGTACAGAAGAATCATCCTTCAGATCAAATTATCGGAAACAGAGATGTAGCAGTTGAGACTAGAAGAAGAATTTGTTCACCAAAACAAACACACCTAACACTCTTATCTACAATTGAACCAAATGGTTTTGAAGAAGCCAGCAATGATGAATTTTGGAATAAGGCCATGGATGAATAATTGGATCAAATAGAGAAAAATGACACTTGGGAATTGGTTCCAAGACCAAAGAATAAGAATGTGATCGACACAAAATGGGTTTTCAGGAATAAATTAAATGAATATGGACAATTTATAAGGAACAAAGCTAGATTGGTATGTAAAGGATATGCACAAATTGAAGGAATCGACTTTGAAGAGACATTTTCCCCAGTTGCCAGAATGGAAGCAATCTGTTTGATTTTAGCCTATGCATGCTCCAAAAATGTTAAAGTATATCAAATGGATGTAAAATCATCTTTTCTGAATGGGGAACTTGAAGAAGAAGTCTACATTGAACAACCAGAATGATTTCAGTTGTCAGAGAACACAGATTATGTGTGTAAATGAAAGAAGGCCTTGTATGGTCTAAAACAGGCCCCTAGAGCATGGTACTCCAAACTGGATAAGTATCTGCAACAGATAGGGTTCATAAAAGGAAGTGAAGACAACCTCTACATCAAGGTAAGTCAAGGTAATATTTTATTAATTGAAGTTTATGTTGATGATATTATTTTTGGTAGTGATGATGATAGGTTAAGCCAGAAATTTGCAAAAGATATGCAGAATGAATTTGAAATGTTACTCGGAGAACTATCATTCTTTTTGGGACTTTAGATACATCAAAGCAATCGAGGAATTTTTATTTCTCAAACCAAGTATATCAGAGAAATGTTAAAGAGGTTCGGAATGGAAGATTGCAAACCAGTTATCACTCCCATGCAAACCAGTTGCAAGTTGAGCAAAGATGATGATTTGAATTCTATAGATCAGAGGCAATATAGGTCAATGATTAGCATCCTACTATATTTGACAACATCCAGACCATATGTAATGTAGGCAGTTGGACAGGTGGCATGATTTCAAGCAGCACCAAAGGAGTCACATGTGTTAGCAGTGAAGAGGGTTTTCAGATATCTCAAAGGAACAAAAGAGTTTGGATTATTGTATCCAAAAGGAAATGATCTATCACTTATTTCCTACACAGATGCAGATTGGGCAGGTTGTATTGATGATCGATTAAGCACCAGTGGAGTAGTGTTCTACTTGGGTGAGTGTTTAGTATCATGGATAAGTAAGAAACAATCATCAGTATCTTTATCTACAACCAAGGCAGAGTATATTGCAACAACATCATGCTATACACAGGTTCTTTGGATGAAACAAACTCTGATAGATATACAGGTTGAGTATGATGAGACCATTCCAATCCATTATGATAATACATGCACCATCAGTATCTCAAAGAACTCCGTGATGCACTCCAAGACGAAGCACATTCCAATCAAGTATCACTTTCTACATGAGTAGGTTGCAGAAAGGAACATCAAAGTTGAGTATGTGGGCACAAAAGAACAAGTGGTAGACATATTTACAAAACTACTTCCACAGGAAGCCTTTGAATATCTTCACCAGAGACTTGGAGTTATTTCTACTCCAATATGAATTTTTTTTTGAATGCTTATCTTATATGTCTAAGATGTACACGAGGAAGTACCATAAGAGGACAATTTAGTCAAGGGGAGCAGCCCCGGATGGAAATATACCTTTTCCATTGATGACAAAGGGGGAGAGATTTATCAGATGCAGAGGATAGAGGCATGGATCCAAGGAGAGCAGATTTATCAGATATAGAGGAAAGAGGCATGGTAGATTTATCAAATGCAGAGGACAAAGGCATGGATCCAGGGGGAGCAAATTTATCAGATAAAGAGGACAAAGGCATGGTAGATTTATCAAATGCAGAGGACAAAAGCATGGATCTAGGGGGAGCAAATTTATTGGATATAGAGGACAGAGGCATGGTTCCAAGGGGAGCATGAGTGATATGATTTTAGTATTGCATCGGAGTGATTCCATCAATGCCAAAAGGGGATATTGTTGATTAAGGTTGGTTGTCATTGATGTCAACCCTTGAAGAAAGCCCGGTAGCACAAAGGTCTGGGTAATGGACCCAAGTTTGTTTGATGACTTATTATTGTCTTGTCATGATTGATAATAAGTACAAATGGATGAACTCCAAATTGGTCCCCTTATGGTGAAATCCCTCACGGGAAGACGCTTTGCGGATTGAGTTATCCTATAAGTATGGTTAGAGAACCCATGCTTATTTATGGAATAATGAGATGAAGGTTAGTGAAATTGTTAGTGAAATTATCATATATTGATAATTATTGTCATGTCATTTCTGGTGGTATGTGGAACGTCACATAACTCCTCACGATTAGAGAGTTAGGGCCATGAGAAGTTGGAGAACCCAGGTTTGAGTAATGGACTTAAATTTGTTTGATGGATAACGGTATGAGTTTTGATATATTTTTAGGTAATAATATTCTATATGGATAGTACATGTCATGTCATTTATGGTGGTATGTGGAACGTCACATAACTCCTCGCAATTTGAGAGTTATGGTCGTGCGAAGTTGGAGGACCCTCGCATGTCATTTAGAAGCCTGAAAAGGTCAAAGTAGTCAAAGTGGTTTAAGAGATTTTAGAAGGTAAATAATAAAGTGAATTGATGAGTGTACTATAATTCAAAGTGAATTAACCCTAAAATAATAAATTTAATAATAAATTTAATGGATAAATTAGAATTGGATTAACCCTAAAATAAGGAAAGTGGGCAAAGTGACCTAGAAGATGTTTTTAAGGAAGCTACTTGGAGAGTATAAATAAGAGCAAGGCTCTCTCATTTTACATCACACTTGAGAATATTGAATATCTATAGGTTTATGAGGTAACCAAAGGATATCTAAGACGAATTTATGAGCGAAGGTGAAGAAAAGAAGGCCGAAATTCAAGGAAGGATAAATTCTTTTGATGATGCTTTCTAAGGTATGTTATTTATAGGTCATCTCACCATTTTTGCAATAAATTTTTTTCTACAATGATTCAGACCATGAAATTTCTATGCCATTGAGAAAACATATCCAAGTATCTGTGGTAAAAAATTTAGCTTGTGGGTCATTGCATTTTTGGATTTACACTCCGTGGAAAATATGGTTTGTGGCTAGTCCTGTAACTAGTCTAAAACAGGTGTTTCAGGTAAAAACGTCATAAATTATTCATAACATATCAAAATTCAGTAAGCCCAAATGTGTTGGTTATATTACAGTCTATAGTATGTTGTGTAACAATTTCATATCTATTCAAATAATCTGTGTGGGGCACACTCTACAAGGTCGCTCTCTAGAATAAGCCAGAATTCAGCAAGGTATGTCATTTTTGCTATAACTCTTTTTTTGAGAGGTTCCAAGTAGTGACACCTGGAGGAATTGCAAAAAAAAATTGAAGAACATTGTATATCAATTTCAAATCTCTATTCATTACAGGTACAAAGTTATGATTATTTCAAGTTAGAGTTGTTGACTAATCCAAAACTAGTCATGTGAGACTAAAGAAAAGTTTGATGAAAATGCTAGTATTTTGTTGTTAAAGTTAAGGAAGGTTTGCAGGTATGTGATCATATACACCAGGTCTATTACAGAGTTGCAAATCATATTTGGATGATGAAACCGATGAGGGATTTTGGTTAAGGTACATGTTGAGTACATGGTTGAGACAAGAAATTGATGAGTTGGCACATACATGAGGTGTATATTTGATGATGTTGGTACATGTTGATGAGTAGTTGACACACAATTGATACATACTTGGTACATGGTTGGTTGCACTTGTTTATGGTACAAGTTGATTACAGGTTGTTTGGTACAGGTTGGTGCATAGTTGATGCACATGTTTATGGTACAGGTTAATTTAAGGTTGATGTTGGTTGATGCATGATTCAGGTTTATTGGTACAAGTTTACAGTGATATATCTCACAGTGATAGTGTGAAAGTGGTTCCATCATTCTACTTCTACTTCAAGGCGGTTGGATGGGGCAAGGACAGGTGGTTGTAGCCACCTTCCGGTTGTAGTCGGAGAACATAGGGGGTTGTAGCCAGAGAATTGGGGAGTTGGAGCTTCCCTCAGATTGTAGCCTGAGAAACTATGGGGTTGGAGCTTCCCTCAAGTTGTAGCCTGAGAAACTAGGGGGTTGGAGCCTCCTTCTAGTTGCAGCTGGAAAACAAAGGAAGTTGGTGCTTCCAATGAATGTAATTCTTCAAGACATATAAGAAAAAACATTCTATGGTTTTCTCCCGCTTTGGGTTTCCACATAAAACATTGTTGTACTATGTATGTGTATGATTGTTCATTTGTTCATTGCTTATTTACTCTGCAGTTATTGGATGATAATGCTACATTGATATAACACTTGGATTATATGGTTAAAAATGATTAAATTGCTATATTACTGATTCACCCCCCCTCTCAGTAATCCAAAACCTTGTCCCACAAACAAGTGAGTCTCATACACCAATTTGGTGTCTGGCTTGATCATCGTGACCTTAAAATTAGATTATTATTATTATTATAAAATAAATTAGAAAACTATATGATAAATCCTAGAAAATTATGAATGTATATAAACATTACAATATATGGAAAAGAACATCACCACCATGCTAACATGTTATTGAATTTATACGATTTTATTTTGATAAAGATTTGTTGCCATATATATACATTTAATGCTATTGTTATTGAGATGTAAATTATTTGATTTGAAGTTATTTTAAATTAGATAATTTATATCCTAATAACAAGCTTAAATGTATGGTTGTTGGGTGCATATTATTGTCCATTCTCTATTTAGAATAGACATCTCTAACATCTTAACCTTTTATAAAAATATATTTATAACATTATGATTTGCTAGATGCATAATGTTTATCATCTCTACTCAGTATCATCGACATTTCTAACATCACAATCATTCATAATATCTTAATATTATGATACTAAATCAAAATTAATATAAAATGTTGTTCTACATTCAACAAAAACACTATTTTCTACATACAAAATCCCCTCCTCCGTATAAATCAATTCCATACCAAAAAAACTATTCACTTTAATAATGTTTTTCAATTTATTATAATATATTATTTAACAACGTTATTATTAATTATTCATCACTGATCACTAACTTATGTTCTAATTATTCTACTGCGTTATTTGAATTAGTAAACTTCACTTCAAGTTGTCTCTAATTATTTGCTCATCGTTTATACATCTGTTTGAATTATTTTGGGGTGGATTAATGGCGTTAGTAGGCATCCTCAGACGATCTCAGACCAAACAATATGCATTAGGCTTTGCACAGGTTTTGACCTTTTGCTGTATCTTAGTTTCAATTTTAGCTTCAATTTTGTTCATGTGTTTCCTTCTAAGATGTTACAAGCTCAAATCCAGAGGGGGTAGGGTATGTATACCTCTGTAGATTTTACCAGTAAAATTGTTGAACGAAAGAGGTCTCATACACCAATTTGATGTCTGGATTGACAGTGACCTTAAAAATAAATTATTATTATTATAATTATTAATATATATGTGGTTTCTTAGAACGCAGGTTACTATAAAGAAGTATGGCAGCGTTCAGTTTTTTTTCTTTTCCTTAAACGAGAAGTTAATCTTCCTAGACTTCGCTACCTTGCCTTCTCAGTGGAAGGAAATCACTGTCTAAAGTTTCTCAAGAACTAATATTTTAAACTGACTTTTCGCTGGCAGAGTGCTGGGGAGTATTAGTATCTTTGTTTTAAATTCTTCTTTCGTGCATGTAATTTACAAATGAGTCTGAAAAACTGTTAGTATGATGATCAATTCAATAGAGAATTATAGGGTCTAACTTGCACCATTTTGGTTATTTTTACTAAAAATATTCATCTGCGTTTTTTCCCCAAAACTTCTCCGTGAACGATTGAAGAGTTCAAGTGAATATTTGATTAAACTTCTGCACCACAGAATCAGTTTGCTCGAAGAATTGCTACTTTCTTTTCTACATCTAAAATCATTGGAAATTTAGAAAATTCTACGAACTCGGCCAAATCTTTATAGCTAATTTTCTTTGAGTAAAGATTTAGCAAGGTTTTTATACTCAGAAATTCCTTAAAAGTTTCCATGATTCTAAAAAATAATGTAAAATCTTGGATTGATATTTTTTCTTAATCAGTAATTCATTTATTTTTAGTAAATGATCTGAAATTGTATTTCAGAAATTAGGGACTAATTTCTCTGAATATATAGGGACTAATAAACTGAGTTTTGCAGAGGTGTAATCCCTGCAATGAACAGCGCTCCAATTGCTCCCGCGAAGTGTTTGAGCGCAGATTCGTTAGGAAAACGAAACAGAACTTACAACTTTTCCTCAACAAATCAAATGTTGGGGCAGATTTTTAACTACTCTTAACTTCTAGTTATTCTGGGTCAGAATTCGTGAAATCAACAGAAAAATGAATACTTCTAACCTTATTCAAAACTTTCAATTGCTAAAACTTTTGCCAAGGGAGATACAGTTTTCAGCAAATTTCCAAAGCTGCATAGGGAAATCTGCAATTTTACCCAAATGCGGTGAAACAGAAACTTCAACTTCTTTTGGCAATATTCTGAATACTGTATTTTATCATGAACAACTCGGAACCAATGTCCTTGATGAAAGATCACTTAAAATCGGAGTAAAGCCCAGCAATCAGCAATATGTGAGGCCACAAGGGGCACATCACAAGTGATAATACACTCACACAATCTCTATATCAATTTGATAAATTGCTTACAATTATATAGGCCAGGATAGCCCCTAAGAGTCTCCTGAACATGTGGATCTGAAAACCACTCTAACACTATTCTAGCGTACAATAAAAATTTCTTCTAACAATTGCCTAAGTATAGCATTTCAACATTAATTTCTAACACTCACTCTTAATGGAGAAATGGATTCAATACAATTTCAATACATAACATGCATGTAGGTCTTAATCTCACCTAGGCTTACAAACATTACAAAGGACAATTCAAACAAAACCTTAAAATTTATTTCAACTCCATGTATGAGTGAGCTTTTCTCTTCCTCTTCCAAATTATCAACCCTCTATGCATTTTTATTTTAAGTCTTCCTCTTTTACTGAAAATTCCACGTTTCATCTTCTTATGCTTAATCTTCTTGTTCAAGTTTGTCATCCATATGAAAATTATTTCAGATTGTCCATGTTTGTCCTCTTCAACTTTTTCTTCGAAAAATTGTTTTTATGTGAACTGTTGCCACATATCATTCTCTATTGTTTGCTCTTCACCATTGAGTTTTTTATCATCAATTTGTTGCAACATGAGTTCATAATAGAATTTTATTTCTTCAAGGCTCCACTTCATAAAAATTTCTTCAATTTTAACATCTTCTTCTCCAATATCCATTGAGTTTTCATCATAAATTGACTCAATTTTTGTATCTTTAATGCAGTCTTCTTCTTCTTCAATGACCATGCAGTCTTCAGTAAGTTGTGGCTTTTCAAGTCATTCTTCAAGGAACTTCAAATCATCTTCAAAATCTTTTGGCAATGCATCTGGGTGCTCTTCTTCATTGTTGTCTTCTTCTATCGGTGCTCCCAGCTTTGTTGTTGCAGCTTCAGTATTGACATTGACTACAACATCATCTAACACATGATTTTCAATTTTATCTACAACATTCACTATTGCTGCAGATACCTCATCATTCATTATTTCAAGCATGTGTCTTACATTTAGAAAATTATCAATATATTGTATTTCCTGCTTGATCTTCAACCAATCTTCATTTGACATGTTCTCCTCATCATACATTATCTCAATGGCAGTCTCTTCATTACAATCATCATTATCTACATGTGACTGAGTACATTGGGTTTCAACATCTTTAACAGGTTCACCATCAACTTCAAAAGTTTCCTCATAAGAAAATGCAATCTTTTCACAATATTTCATTTCTAGAATATCCCATAACATTTTTGCATTGTCTATATGACCAAATTCATATAAAATAGGAGACAAAATACTTGTATTCAGTGCTGAACTGATAAGATATCAGGCTATTTTATCTTGGTCATATAAAATAGGAGACAAAATACTTGTATTCAGTGTAAGGCTATTTTATCGTTTCTCTTATCATAGGAATTGATCAAACCACCTTGAACAAATTGCCATAAATCTATTAAACCAAGTAATCCTTCCATTTTAAATGTCCAAAGATTAAAATGTTTACCTGAGAAGGACACTTCATATTCCTCTGCTGTCCTTTGATTTTTTCTCGTGATTTGTTTCAGCTCTCTTCTGAGTTGTTTAATTTTTCTTTGCTTACCATTAGAATAGCAAGCAACTTCACTCTCTTCTTATCTCACGCACAATTTCTAACAAGTGAAAATAATTTCTGCAATAGATGTAAGTACCTTCACTTTTTAGTTGATTGTATGCAATATGCCTTTGTGTGGCTTTCTGGAATAATAATGGTGTATGAGACTATAAAATCAATCCGAGTGTCAGGCTTTGTTAGCAGAATCTGTAACACAAACACTCCATGTACAGTTCCCACAGAGAAATAGTTTCAGATGTACCCCGTCGCTTCTCTTCAAAATTTCACACATCTGTAGAAACCATTCACTGCATAATTATTCTTTGAAATTATTGTTGAGAAACAACATTGTAATTGTAACTGGAGATGCTCTTCCAATCCATCTTTCACAAATGCAGAGAATCAGAAGTTGGCGGGCATTAGGAATGCATAGAATCAGTCCAAACTGAATAAATATGGACAACAACAACGTGTGTAATTCGTGACATAGTGGAGGACACACAATATCGTCGTGAGCAGCGAGTCAGCCGTCGGAATTGTGAGGAGAGAGCTGATGTCGAACAATGATCCCGAGAGTTGTTGTAAAGTGCTGGTCAGTGAGGCACTCCACCAGCATTCGGTTGATAACCTTACGGTGGTAGTTGTCTGTTTTTCCGTCAGACCACCGCGCAGGAAGTTGTTTGGCAAATCTGGACTTGGGAGGAGTACTAAATTAAAAAATGCTCAATTAAAATTGGAGTAATTCGTGCTGGTCAGTTGAAAGAAGGAACTCATAGAATTCCTCACAATGGCATTTCCTGATCGTGAAAAACACTAGTCACGATGGCCACTTGACCCACCAAGGGCAATCCAAAGACTGCAAAAACAATGGCAGAGGCAGCTCTCTGTAGCTGCGGCTATACCCTTCACGCGGGCTCCACCAGAACAAACGATAGCGGCTGCTCTTTCTGCAAATTTTGGCAGCAACAACCGTGAGATTCCTCAGAGTGGTTATTTAACCTGCCGCTCTCAAATAAAGGAATGATGCGTATGGAAATCCAGGTTTTACAATCGACAGAGACCTCCTGCGGCTTCCTCACGAACACAACAATAGGTGTGAACACAGCAACGCGGATACCCTCATATCGTGCGCAGCACCCCTATGGCACCCTCACACACAATGAATATATAAAGGAGAGATGGTACAGCGAACAACACACAACAATACGGATGTTGCAACCAACCCCTGAGAATGCAGATCCTTGAACACAGCTCGCAACAACAATGGTGACAACACTCTACAAATGATCGCTCCTCAGCACAGATCGCAGTTTTTTCCAGGAAATAGCGAAGCAGCAATAACAGCACGTAGTTTCTCCAGATAGCAGTCTCAACGCTATCTCCAGCAGCGATGGCAAACTACAGCGATTATAAATTGAATTAGACAGCACTCCAGCGATTATGCAACATTCAGCTCTTGCACATGATTCAGGTGGATATCGGTGGCCACCCACCTTTTCCAACTGGCTCAAAACAGTTTTCTGGCAATTGTGGTAACTTATTATTTTTAGCATTTTTTTCGGGTCTCAAACTTCCTAAGCCGTTTTGAGGCCCTAAACGACGTTTTTTGGGAAAACGGGGAGTAACATGCCCATTTTTTCGATGTTGTTCACATCAAAAGTTGTAGTCCTCAGATAGAGCTTTTTAACGGTGTATCGAGCACCCCGAACAGAGATCGTATGCAAAAGTTACGCCCCTGGGAAGTTGGTGTATCAGCTACATCCATCGAGGCCCGCAAACCTTTTGGCTTTTCATCTTCTGGGGTTAGGGTTTTGGATTTCCCTTATGTTAAAAAGGCCCTTAGAGCCTCATTGTAATGATTATCTTCTTGTGAATGCGAGTAACCATCACATCTCTTCTCAGAGATAAGTTGTCACCATTCTAGTGAGTCTTTCACTCTGTATTTTTACAGTATTTGTACATTTATTTCATTAATAGAAATCGTGTATTACTGTATATCTGTGACTCCTGTTATATTACCGATATATCTCTGAATATTTCTTTGTTATATCTCTGCTCTCATTTTGTGCTGAAAACAATCTGGATCAGCACAGCTCCACGATGAAAGAAGAACATATTATAAATTGATATAGACAACTCTTGCACTTGAGGGAGATCATATGCAACTCCACTCAGGTCCACGCAGAGGAAAATTGCACGCACACAGGGGCGAATAGACCAAACTAAGACTAGATGACAAACCTATGCTCTTTCGCTTCAACCAGTGAAGAGATAATCTCTTCCACGCAGGTGCGGACACTACAACAGGCGCGACGATGAGCACTCCGACCACTCCAATCCCTCATCTCTGATACCAACTTAAAATCGGAGTAAAACGCAACTATCAGCAATCAGTGAGGCCACAAGGGGCACATCACAAGTGAGACTACGCTCACACAATCTCTATATCAATTTGATAAATTGCTTACAATTATATAGGCTAGGATAGCCCTTAACAGTCTCCTGAGTATGTGGATCTGAAAACCACCCTAACACTATTCTAGCGTACAATAGAAATTTCTTCTAACAATTGCCTAAATATAGCATTTTAACATTAATCTCTAACAATATCCTTTCTGTATGTAGTTTATTTTGAAACATAACACAAAAATAGGCCTTGAGAAAGATACCTAATAATATGTTTCATCGTTGTCTCATTTTCCTTCGATCTTTCATTTGACTAATTTTGAAGACTCTATCCAAGCTACAATCAACACAAAATTGGATAAACAAATTATTTTTAAGTTGAAAATGTCATCTTTAAAAATATTTTGCATGAGCCTGCAAGGGTGTAGACGGACTAGCAAGTGCCGTGTAAATAGAAGGAAATTTGTAAATGAAGTCTCATGTTCGATTCTCACCCCGATTTACTTGTGCGTCATTCTTGCGGGCTAGGTGGTTGCACCTGGGGTTATAGTGGCATTCGACGGGGATCGACCCCGTGTAACGCGAGTACGAGAACCACACGTTGTTGATTCCCCCAATACAAAAAAAAAAATTGCATGGGTTTATATAAAACACAGACCATCTATTTGAACTTGTACTGGCCTCAAAGATCTCTAATGCCAAGGTTATCCCCATCTCCTGATCCCTCTGAACTGCTCCATCAATGCTTCTTCATATTGGATACGAGACAAATTTTAATTGAGAAGTTTCTTTGCCTTTTTTGTCTATTTTTTTCCTTCCACTGTCACAACCAATCCCCATGGCCATGATGTCTTTTGTGAATTCAAACAGTAATTGTGCCTTTATTATGTCCTTTCACATCAGACATTCAGAGTCACGTTGTTGAAGCTGGAAAAGATATGCTTCACAAAATAAACACTTACGTGGTTGTTTTGAAATGCAAACATGAGCATCTTAATATTCGATTCTTGGAAAGTTAATACTACCCCTCTCTCGTCGTAGAGGGAATTAAATTGAATCTAAAATTCCATGAAAGAAACAGAGCATAGTTATGTATGCAAGAGCAAAACTAATTCTAAGAGACCTAGATTCTGATGGTGATAGATGGTTTAATTAGTTTACTGTTTTTCCACCTCCAAAGGATGTTGAAATGATTTTCTACCTTATCCTGCAAACTCTGGAATTCAAATGTGAGAGGGCTCATGAAATGAACCATGCAACCATGTTTAGTGAGATTGTTATATGTGGTCATCATCCTTTTTTACGAGAACATATGAGAAGAAACAAAGCTTATGTCATGGAGCTAGAATTTTTATTTTTCTTGAGCATAACATGCCACTCAAAAATCCTAGTAGTCCTGCAGCCCTAATGTGACCTTGCTAGATGGGCATGACCACAATTGCTTGTATGACCTAGAATACTTCTAATTAACAATTCTTGATTGAACCCAAGCCAGGCATCTTCAATCGTGTGGAATGTCAAAGTGTTGTTTCACCATACTGGACATTACATTATCACCACCCAACCATAAGAAACCTACTATATCCCCCCCTCAAGCCAAGCATACTTGAAGAACCCACCACTCAATGTGAGACCATGTTATCATTTGTTTAAACCGACAATGATAGTTAATAAAGATCATGTCCATGATTTATCAGTATTCACATATCTTCGATGCACTTATCAACATTGTTGGTTTGCCACGTACAAAACATAATCTATCACATTACCAAGTCATGTTGTCCTCCATTGAAGTCCTCTATGCATCACCTAGTCAATCATCTGTCCCACTCAACAATAGATCTTTGGTCCTCCTAGCCTATGCACTAGTACGTCGTGCTCGTCTCATGAATCAACATGAGTTAATAACCAAGGTTGCCAACACATATGGACTCACCATGCAACTTGCTAAGTATTCTCGATGTGCCCCATTATACGATTGCCAATGGCACCTCGACTCAAGTCCTTACATTATCCCCTACTTAAATTGTTGATGTCCTTGTCAACATGGCCCCATTGGCTCCTCCAATGAAATGGGTGTTGGTTGTGAAGGGACACTTCCACAATTTCCACATTCAAATGTAGCTCCGATACCATTTATCCCATGGGTAGACTTTTACTTCGATTTGAGTGTGCCATACCACTCAAGAAGCCTAGTTTCTACGCGGCATCGGTGTGACCTTGCTAGTTGGGCATTACGATCAATTGTTTGTATCACTTTGAATATGCCTAAATAAAATGTCTTGATCAAACCCAAGCTAAGCACCTTCAACCGTGTGGAATGTCATACTGCTCATTTCATTGTAGACAATGTTGCGTCATTTCCACCCAACCATAGGCAACCTATCATCACTTCCCTCCAAGCCAAACATACTTGAACAATCAATTTCCTAGTGTGAGACCATGCTATCATCCATCTAAGTTGACACAAGATAGTCAATGATTATCATGTCCCTCCTTCGTCAGGCATTCACATATCTTTGATGCAATTTTCAACGCTATTGCCTTGCCATAAACAACACATAGAATATATCACATAGTCAAGTTGCAATTTCTTCTATCGAAACCCACTATGTAGCATCTCATCGGTCGTCCATCCCATTTGAAAAAGCATTCTTGGTTGTCCTAACCTATGCTTTAGCCATTTGAGGAATCACTATGAGACGATCACCAAGGATACAAAAACATATGGACTCATCGTGCAACTTACTAAGTATTCCCGACACACCTCCATTTTGCCATTGTCAATGGCACTTCAAGTCAGTTTCTTATAGCTTTCCTCGAGGTTCAAGGTATTGACAATGTTCAAGTTGAATTTTGAGTTGAAAAAAATAAAATTAAACTTTAGATTAGTCTTAGAGCCAGTGGACTTTGGCTCCCTTTGTAAATTAGTGTTGCTACCATAGAAAAGGGGAAATTGAATTCTCGCGAACTAGCCATTAGATATTGGGAAACCCAACAAACATCCACATGAATTCCAAGGAAGGAACACTCCCTCAACCAGCTAGATTCTTGGAAGGCACACTCTCTCATCTTATTGGAGGGGAAGAACAATTGGGCGCAAGTCCCAAGGAAGTAGTTGATCAGATCTAGCTAACTAGTTGTATCTTGACCTATTCAAGCCATCATGTAATAACATGTATCTATATAAGACTGCCTCCAACTCTAAGTAAACCGTTGGTCATTTTCTCTCAGTTTTGGTGATAGTATTCATGTTTTCCGGTTCTGGTTAATTTCGTGAGTATTACTATTACAAATCAAATGGTATTGGAGCATCGATCTGAGATGCTTCTGCTTCAGTGAGTTTCAGATAGAGAATTTTTTTTATGGGTTACTAGTGTCTGCACTCACCCAATATTCAAATCCAATGATGCAATGGGGGCGGCTCCACCCTCCATCTCTCAACGAGTGTGCTAGGGTTTTCTCCATACCTCCATTGCCCAGTCCTTTGTGTTGATTTCTAGCTTCATAGGTGTGCTTGAGGCTCAACTCACCCTCCATCTCTTCCATCATAGTGTGCTATGATTTCTCTTGCCATCCACTGCTCAGTGATTTAATTGTGGGGATCTTCCACTTACCCCTCTTCTCCAGTTTGCGCTAGGTTTTTCCACACCCTCTCCTCTCTTCTAGTGTGTCTTTTCAGTGTGTGCCTAGCTAGGGTTTTCTAGAGCACCCTCCCTTTTGGGATCCATACAGTGTGCTTCAGGGTTGGATCCAGATCCATGGTTTTCCTATCCATATCTAGCTCTTAATCTAGATCCAGATCCAAACGATAGTGCACTAGATTTTTCTCCAGATGGTGTGCTTCAGGGTTTTCCCCCACTCTTAGTCTCCAACACCCTTGCTTTTTTTTTTCAGTGCACTCTCCATTCTCAATTCTCAGTTTCTTCAATATATGAAGATAATGCCTCCTCATAGAGACCCCTCCCTCGAGGATTCTACATCTAGAAAATATTCTCCCTTTTAGGTCCTGACTCTTGCTCTGAATGAACTCATGTGGCTCCAATGGAGATCCCCAACACCTTTGCAGTTGGATACTCGTTTCCAATCGCCTAAGTTTTTAGGGCATATGAATGGTGAGGCCATTGATTCTTGGGTACGTAGTTTATCCACTTATTTCACCTCGTCAATCATCTGTCCCATTCAACAAGAGATCCTTGGTCCTCATATCCTATGCACTAGTACGTCATACCCATCTCACAAATCAACATGAATCAAGAACCAAGGCTACCAACACATATGGACTCACCATGCAACTTATTAAGTATGCTTGATGTGCCCTTCGTTATACATTTCCAATGGCACCTCAAGTCAAGTCCTTACATTATCCCCTACTTAAATTGTTGATGTCCCTATCAACATGGACCCATTGGCTCCTCTAATGAAATGGGTGTTGGTGGTGAAGGGACACTTCCACAATTTCCACATTCAAATGTAGCTCTGATACCATTTATCACAGGGCAAGACTTTTAGTTCCACTTGAGTGTGCCATACAACTCAAGAAGCCTAGTCACTACGTGACACCGATGTGACCTTGCTAGTTGGGCATGACCATCAACTATTTGTATCACCTTGAATATTCCTAACCAACATTTCTTGATCAAACCCAAGCCAAGCACCTTCAACCGTGTGGAATTCATAACGTGCATTTCATTGTAGGCAATGTTGCGTCATTGCCACCCAACCATAGGAAACCAACTATCACTTCCCTCCAAGCCAAGCATACTTGAACAACCAATTGCCTAGTGTGAGACCATGCCATTATCCATCTAGGATGACATAAGATAGTCAATGACTATCATGTCTCTCCTTCATCAAGCATGCACATATCTTTGATGCACTTTTCAATGTTGTTTCATTGCCACAGACAACACATATAATCTATCACATTGTCGAGTTGCACTATGTTCTATTGAATCCCACTATGTAACACCTCATCGGTTGTCCATCCTACTTGACAAAACATCCTTGGTCCTCCTATCCTATGCACTATCCATCTAAGAAATCACCATGAGTTGGTCACCAAGGATACCAAAACATATGGACTCATCGTGCAACTTTCCAAGTATGCTCAATGCACCCTCTATTGTGTCATTGCCAATGGCACCTCAAGTCAGGTTCTTATAGCTTGCCTCTAGATTCAGGGTATTGACAATGTTCAAGTTAAATTATGAGTTAAAAATATCAAATTAAACTTTAGATTAGTCTTAGAGCTAATGAACTTTGGCCCCCACTGTAAATTAGTGTTGCTACCATAGAAAAGGGAAAATTGGATTCTCACCAACTAGCCATTAGACATTGGGAAACCCAACATACATCCACATGAATTCCAAGTAAGGTGCACTCCCTTAGCTAGTTGTATTTTGGAAGGCACACTCTCTAAGCTTATTGGAGGAGAAGAAAATATGGGTGAAAGTCCTAAGCTATGCATTCAGCTCCATATTCAAGATCTGAAAGAGGTACTCATTGTTAAATTTAGTTCATGTCTTTTATTATTGTTAATTAGAGAGGTTGATTTATTTAAAATCTCTTTCTTAGATAAGGCCTTTCTTCAGGCCTTGGTTGTGGAACGAATAGTTGCTCCTCACCTTCAATCTCCTCTATCCAAAGCTATCCCTTCATCAACTCCTTATTTTCTTTCCTCTCCTACCCCACCCAAGCCTAGTAGATGGTGTTCTTATCATAAATCTCAGTTTCACTTCTCATTTGAATGTCGTGTTCTTAGCAATCAGAATCATGTCGAGAATTTATTTTCTTATGCTCTTGAGTCCTCCTCAAGCACAAAACCCCCCTTAAGTTGATCACCTTGGAAAATCCTATGAAACTGGACCCCTCTCTCCTTCTCATGGCTACTAATCCCCATAATTCTTCACCAACACCTTTGTTTAATCACAATTTCCAAATCAAGCAATCCCTGGCCATGCTCATCCTCGACAATGGTAGCCAAAATAATTTGGTTGCTCAGGATTTGGTGCAACAGTTGGTTCTTCCTACTACCCCTAATCCAACACCCTACCAATTAGGTTGGGTTTAGAAGGATGTTCCTCGTGTGATGGTGACCCAATGTTGTGCCCTTACTTTTTCCATCGACCCTTTCTGTGATATTGTTCTTTGTGATGTGTCTCCTTTGGATTTCACATATGTGCTTCTGGGTATTCCCTATCAGGAACGCCATCACGTTGTATACCATAATCGTGATCATCAATATCATCTTCAGAAACATGGGCATACCTATGTTCTCACCTCATCCTCTCTGAAATCCCATGCCTTACTTTTCGACCAACCTGTTGTTCGTCAAATCAGTCTCAACAAATCCATTTCCCTAGACTGTTTGGTGCACCCTCTTAAACCAGATAGCCCCTTTCACTTCCTTCCTTCATATCTGGTCACTTTACTCACATCCTTTGAAGATGTCTTTGTTGCACCCATCAGACTACCCACTATCCATTCCATTGAACATTCCATTGATCTTATTCCTAGAGCCACTTTTCCTATTGCCTCTTCTTATCACCTACCTCCTTGTGAAGCTGAGAAAGTGGAATGCCAACTCCAATAACTTCTTAATACCAGACACATCCAACTGAGTTCCTCACATTGTGCCTCTCTTTCCTTCATCATTCCCAAGGAATTTGAGGAATGGCATCTAGTCACGGACTATCAAGCTCTTAATAAGGCTATAGTCAAGAATCGTTACCCTCTTCCATGCATTGATGATTTACTAGATCATTTGAATGGTGCCTGCTTATTTACCAAAATGGATCTTACAACAGGGTATCATCATGTTTGCATGAATGTAGTAGACACATGGAAGACAACTTTCAAAACTAAATTTGGTCTTTATCAATGGATGGTGATGCCATTCGGTCTTACTAATGCCCCTGCCACTTTCATGAGACTATTCAATGACATTTATATAGAACACTTGGGAAAAATCATAGTGATTTATTTGGATGACATATTGTTCTTCAAAAAGACCTGGGAGGATCATTTCCTCCATGTGCACGTTGTGTTAGATTTACTGTGCACTCACAAACTACAAGTGAAACTTTGTAAATCTTCTTTTGGGTAATATTTAGTTTAGTATTTTAGTTTTGTTGTCTCTGTTGAGGGTGTTAACTTGTATCCCACCAAAGTCCAAGATCTTGCATGGTGGTCAGTACCTCACTCATCTATGGAACTCAAGAGATTTATGGGTGGCATTAATTTTCAACGATGGTTCATTGCTCACTTCTCTTAGTTAGCACAACCTCTTCATCAACTCTCCAACCAGAATCAGTTCGTGTGGTATCCCTTGGCAAAACAACAATTTCATGCTCTCAAAATTTCCCTTTGGTCTACTCCTATACTTCATTTATTTGATCTTCAATCTCCCTTTGAGATTGAGACTATAACATCCCCACTATAATCCCTAGTTTAATTAATGCATAATGTATATATGAATGTAGGTATGGACAACCGATGCAATATGAAAATTGTATTTTCTTATTTTAATAAATATAATGTGACGCCAGCTGCTAGGGGATATGGAAACAAATGGGGGCTGAGTTTTCCACAAGAGAAGAGATCCTTGGTCCTCCTAGCCTATGCACTAGTACATCGTCCCCATCTCACGAATCAACATGAATCAATAACCAAGGCTACCAACACATATGGACTCACCATGCAACTTGCTAAGTATGCTTGATGTGCCCTTCGTTATACCATTTCCAATGGCACCTCAAGTCAAATCCTTACATTATCCCCTACTTAAATTGTTGATGTCCCTATCAACATGGACCCATTGGTTCCTCTAATGAAATGGGTGTTGGTGGTGAAGGGACACTTCCACAATTTCCACATTCAAATGTAGCTCTGATACCATTTATCATAGGGAAAGAATTTTAGTTCCATTTGAGTGTGCCATACGACTCAAGAAGCCTAGTCGCTACGCTACACCAATGTGACCTTGCTAGTTGGGCATGCCCATCAACTATTTGTATCACCTTGAATATTCCTAACCAACATGTCTTGATCAAACCCAAGCCAAGCACCTTCAACCATGTGGAATGTCATAATGCGCATTTCACTATAGGCAATGTTGTGTCATTTCCACCCAACCATAGGCAACCTACTATCACTTCCCTCCAAGCCAAGCATACTTGCACAACTGATTGCCTAGTGTGAGACCTATTATCACACAGTTTTTAGCTAGGTCAAATGGCTAGAGAATTGAGGGCAAACTGGCATAACAGGAACCTTCCCCACCCAATGTCACCTCAATGGGGAGGTTCTTTCTATTTAGGGAGGTTAACCCAGGGGAGACGTCCTCGGTAACCTAGGTTTTTGAAGAGGCAAAGGTATAAAGTCAAGGTTAAAGTTTCCCCCCTCACAGGTTACCACCAAGGTTGAATAGTCCGGCTAATCAGCCAATAAAGAAGTGTATGCCCAAATGAAAACACCAGCCCGGAACAAGACAACAACAATACAGTATATATGCAGGCTATAACTCAATGGGTTAGTACTTCAATGATTACCTGCTATCAATTGATAAGCAATATAAAAAAAACAATAGATACCAATGAAGTCAACGTTTTATCAATTAGCTATGAAAAGGCATCAATTCATCAATAACTATTAAGATGATAAAGCTAATAATGTATCCAACCAACACTTTACTCAATAAATTCTTTAATTCATCATTCAATTGCTTATCATTAAGAATGGTTGCGTCAAGATGGATCATTCAAGGGAGACGTCAGCCTTATCTAGGTTAGTTTGTTAGTTAGGGTTTCAAAATTCAAAGTTTTGAGAGTTTTTTTGGACACTAGGACTTCAACGTTGGAGGCTAAAGATCAGTGCCTTAGGGTATATGGAGTCAAACAAGATAAGGGAACAAGGTTTTGAAAGGATTAAGACTAAAAGACAAGAGGGAAGGGTTCTAAAGTGCTGCAAAGGTAGGGCCCTAGAATCAAAACCCTAGGGGAAAGAGGCTCACTCCAGTGTTTCTTAAGCAAGGCCTCGTACTCTTTCCTCCTTCCTTAGGTCAACTTGGAAAAAATGGCTAGCATAAATGATAAATTTAACTAAAGGATGAGGTGAGAGAAAGTGTTGTAAAGACAAGGCTTTCAAACCCTAGAAGATGATGGCCCTAGGTGTAGATAACCTATGCCTAGGACATCACCCCCTTTTTAACCTATAAAATTCAATGCTAGCTTAAGGGAAGAAGCAAGATGAGTGTAGCAAAGGCTAGGCTCAATCCTTCTTCTTCAATGGCCGAAATATTTCTCTCTAAGGGGACATGAAACAAGGACCTACTTGTGTGCTTGTTACCTAGGGCTTCAAATCAGCAATTTAATAAGCAAATGCAAGAAATTAAACCTACAACCATTCAATTAAGAAGTTTTGCAAGAAAATCACTTACATATCATGAAGAAATCATCTGCAAACCCTAGTTGTAAACCTTCCTTGGAGAGAAATGCCAAAATATGCCAAAAAATCCTTCCAATAACAAGTGTGCCTCACTTAGAAAGACAAAAATACCCTAGGAGGGCGCAAAAATCAGACCTCACAAGTGTGAGTGAGTTGTGTTATGTCCAAATGAAGGAAAAACATCCTCAATATATAGTGTATCATGACCTCCAATTAATTTTAGGTCATTAAAAATAGTCGACAAGGCTAAAAACCAAAAATCATACTGTTTTACATTAAACTGTCAAATAAAACCCTAAATGAGCAATAAGAAATACGTCAAGCCCTCCTGAGGGAGACGTTGCCCCTTTTTAGGTCAAAATACAACACAAAATGACAAACATTGGCCCTCTTTGGGCCTCCAAACTCTGCCACACGTGCCAAACTACCCTGTCAAACTGTCGTGCACTGGAGGTGACGTCAAGGGATCCTAAATGGCATCCTGGGCCATCAAAGGGACACGTTCCTCCTACAGTGGGTCAACCCCCTTGGGCTGGGCTCAGCCAAGGCGTCATGGATGAAAATGTTGTCCTTCTTCTCTTGTGCAAAGGTTTGACCAATCACTGTCCTGTCTCTACCCCTTATGGGGTCCCAAAAACCATTTGATGGGCTCTTCAGCCCCATGGAGGTCCGAACTAATCATCTCCCCATGTGTACCAGTCCACTTGGTACATGTTCGTCGGGCATGGTCCTGCACATCAAAAACTTCGCCCTCCATGGGCTCATTAGTCACAGGGATCATAGCAATGTCAATCATATTTCATCATTAATTTTATCAAATGCATGCATAAAACCCCTAACATATCATTCAATATCTCAAAGACATTACAATGACCTACTATACAAAGCCGAAGAAAAAGAAAAAATGCCCTAATGGGCCAGCATCCATAAGAAAAGGAAAGTTTCCAGAAGATATCATCCAAGCCATGTAACACGAGGTGGTGTGGTCAAAGGATGTCCAGACATATAGGCAGAGTGAAAGACAGGGGTGATATTATCCATGGGTGCCTTTGTAGAAGGTGAGTTGTACCTGTCATGGATGCAATTCTTTCCAATCCCTTTATTTCCTTTATTCTTTCTTTTCTTTATTACTTTTTCTTTCTTTTTATTTCAAGGTCTAACTAGAGGAAACTGCCTTGGCGTGGTGACCAGAGCCAACAGTGTTACCCACAAATACTTTAACATAGATGATAAGGTTGGCTCGTGATGAGACCCCCTTTCCCTTGGCCATGCAACCAAAGGTCACTGCCCTGGCGTGGTAACCAGATAATGGCAATGTCATACTACTAGGTACCCATGAACATAATGGGTTGGCTCATGATGAGACCCCCCATCCTCTTGGCTAGGTCTTGTTTTGTCATCTTTCTTCAAGTCCCTCTTGTTTCTTGTTGAGATCCTTTTTATTGCCTTCTCGGGGATCCCTGGGCGAGGCATCTCTAGGTTTTATTTTCTATGTCTTTTATCTCTTACCAGTTGCTTTTACCTCCTAGGCCTTTAGCCCCTTCTTCCCACGAGATAAGGTGTAACCCCACAAACAGGTCATCCTAATGTTCGGACTAGGAGAATGGGATAGTGTAAATTCTAACCTTGTACAATATCTACTACAAACTGATATTCAGAAAAGAACAGAAAAGATACAATAGAAAATACAAACATTACACAGAGATTTTTCACCTGGAAACCCAAACCAGGAAAACCAGCATATATTATATTCATACATTGTGTTACATTGTTTACAATACAATATACATATA
>ML788815.1:297759-307865 GCA_009831015.1 Picea engelmannii
AATACAATATACATATAGGATCCAGCAGCATCCAAAACCCTAACCCAATGACCTGGATTAGTCCAAAACCCTAATTCCTTAACTGGAAATAGAAAACCATCGGCAAAAAACCATGTGCCGAAAAACCACCTAATATCATGTGGTCTCGGAAATATGTCGTCCCAGCGGAAATATGTCGTCCTGAAAAAAAAAAATTGGGGGCGCTGCCCCCAAACCCCCGCGCGGGTGGCTCCGCTCCCCTGCACCCCCCCTCTAACCCCCCTACACGCCCGGCTTAGACACTACTACTCGTGTAAAGAATATAACACATACCCAACTGATAGATGAGTGGGAGATAAGATGTAAGAGTGATGATATGATGGGAGTGGATGATGACCCTTCAAAATCCCCCCTGGTGGCTAACCAAAACCTATGGGTACAATCTTGCTAGGGTACCCTGTCAATCCCCCCAACCATGGTCAAGTGGGTTAGTGTAAGATCCAAGTAGTCATCAGAAATAAAAGGAATTTGATGCATATATATGAAAGTTATAATGATCAAATATGACACATACCATGATGCATGGACCAATTACCTCATGGAGAAAGAGTCTTCTCTGATACAAGTCCAAGATGAAGGTGATGGATGTTGTTGTTGCTGACAAGACAAGTTTGATGAAGAAGAAGAAAGATGGGCCCTCCAGGGCCATGCTTAGGTCAATCCTTCTCTCGGTACTCCATGTCTAGGACCTGTGGGCCTCGAGACATGATCTCCTAGTTATCCCTAGAAATCGGGGATAACGAGACCATGCCATAATCCATCTAGGATGACATAAGATAGTCAATGACTATCATGTCCCTCCTTCATTAGGCATGCACATATATTCGATGCACTTTTCAACATTGTTTCCTTGCCACAAACAACACATAGAAACTATCACATTGTCAAGTTGCACTATGTTCTGTTGAATCCCACTATGTAGCATCTCATCGGTCGTCCATCCTACTTGAAAAAGCATCCTTGGTCCTCCTATCCTATGCACTAGCCATCTAATAAATCACCATGAGTTGATCACCAAGAATACCAAAACATATGGACGCATCGTGCAACTTTCCAAGTATGATTGACGCACCCTTTGTTGTGTGATTGCCAATGGCACCTCAAGTTGGGTTCTTATAGCTTGCCTCTAGATTCAGGGTATTGATCATGTTCAAGTTGAATTATGAGTTAAAAAATGTCAAATTAAACTTTAGATTAGTCTTAGAGCTAATGGACTTTGGCTCCCACTGTAAATTAGTGTTGCTACCATAGAAAAGGGAAAATTGGATTCTCACCAACTAGCCATTAGACATTGGGAAACCCAATAGACATCCACATGAATTCCAAGTAAGGTGCACTCCCTTATCTAGTTGTATTCTTGGAAGGAACACTCTCTAATATTATTGGAGGAGAATAACAGTTGGGTGCAAGTTCTAAGCTATGCATTCAAATACAGATTCAAGATCTGAAAGAGGTACTCATTGTTAAATTTAGTTTCTGTCTTTTATTATTGTTAATTAGAGAGGTTGATTTATTTAAAATCTCTTTCTTAGATAAGGCCTTTGTTCAGGCCTTGGATGTGGAATGGAAATTCTCTCCTCACCTTCAATCTCCTTTATCCAAATCTAGCCTTTCATCAACTCCTTCTTTTCTTTCCTCTCCTACCTCACCCAAGCCTAGTAAATGGTGTTCTTATCATAAATCTCAGTTTCACTCCTCAGTTGAATGTCATATTCTTCGTAATCAAAATCATGTCAAGAATTTATTTGCTTATGCTCTTGAGTCCTCCTCAAGCACAACACCCCCCTTAAGTTGATCACCTTGGAAAATCCTATGGAACTAGACCCCTCTCTCCTGCTCATGGCCACTAATCTCCATAATTCTTCACCAACACCTTTGTTTAATCACAATTTCAAAATCAAGCAATCCTTGGCCATGCTCATCCTCGACAATGGTAGCCAAAATAATTTGGTTGCTCAGGATTTGGTGCAGTGGTTGGCTCTTCCTCCTACCCCTCATACAACACCCTACCAATTAGTTTGGGTTCATAAGGATGGTCCTCGTGTGATGGTGACCCAATGTTGTGCCCTTACTTTTTCCATCGGCCCTTTCTGTGATATTGTTCTTTGTGATGTGTCTCCTTTGGATTGCATAGATGTGCTTCTGGGTATTCCCTATCAGGAAATCCAACAATTTGTATACCATAATCACGATCATCAATATAATCTTCAGAAAGATGGGCATACCTATGTCCTCACCTCATCCTCTCTGAAATCCCATGCCTTACTTTTCGACCAACCTGTTGTTCGTCAAATCGGTCTCAACAAATCCATTTCCCTAGACTTTCTGGTGCGCCCTATTAAACTAGATAGCCCCTTTCACTTACTTCCTTCATATCTGGTCACTTTACTCACATCCTTTGAATATGTCTTTGTTGCACCCATCAGACTACCCATTGTCCATTCCATTGAACATTCAATTGATCTTATTCCTGGCGCCACTTTTCCCATTGCCTCTTCTTATCACCTTGCTCCTTGTGAAGCTAAGAAAGTGGAATGCCAAATCCAACAACTTCTTAATACCAGACACATCTAACTGAGTTCATCACCTTGTGCCTCTCTTTCCTTCATCATTCCTAAGGAGTTTGAGGAATGGTGTCTAGTCACAGACTATCAAGCTCTTAATAAGGCTATAGTAAAAAATCGTTACCCTCTTCTGTGCATTGATGATTTACTGGATCATTTGAAGGGTGCCTCTTCTTTACCAAAATGGATCATACAGTAGGGTATCATCATGTTTGCATGAATGTAGTAGACACATGGAAGACAACTTTCAAAACTAAATTTGGTCTTTATCAATGGATGGTGATGCCATTCAGTCTTACTAATGCCCATGCCACTTTCATGAGACTAATCAATGACATTTTCATAGAACACTTGGGAAAAATCATGGTGATTTATTTGGATGACATATTTTTCTTCAGGAAGACTTGGGAGGATCATTTGCTCCATGTGCACACTGTGTTAGATTTGTTGCGCACTCACAAACTACCAGTGAAACATCATAAATCTTCTTTTGGGTAATATTTGGTTTAGTATTTTAGTTTTGTTGTCTCTGTTGAGGGTGTTAGCTTGGATCCCACCAAAGTCCAAGCTCTTGCATGGTGGCCAGTGCCTCACTCATCTATGGAACTCAAGAGCTTTATGGGTGGAATTATTTTTTAACGACGGTTTATTGCTCACTTCTCTTAGTTAGCACAACCTCTTCATCAACTCTCCAACCAGAATCAATTCGTGCGGTCTCCCTTGGCACAACAACAATTTCATGCTCTCAAAATTGCCCTTTGTTCTTCTCCTGTACTTCATTTATTTGATCTTCAGTCTCCCTTTGAGATTGAGACTATAACATCCCCACTATAATCCATAGTTTAATTAATGCATAATGTAGGTATGAATGTAGGTATGGCCAAGCGATGTAATATGAAAATTGTATTTTCTTATTTTAATAAATATAATGTAACGTGAACTGCTGGGGGATATGGATAGAGATGGGGGTTGAGTTTTCCACAAGAGGAGTGTCTAAGAGGGTCCAAGGGGGGAATTAATTGTGGGTATTACTTCATCCCATTTCATTGAATTTTGTTATCATTAGGGATAATTTCTATTTTCTATTTGAGTGTATGAGAGCTCAACCATTAAATTCATGTAAGAGGGTTGGTGTGAGAGTCACGTCCCATATTTATTGGAAGCATGGGGCTAAAGTAAAATCAACATTGGGCAGAGTGAGCAGTCAATTGTCTTGGGAAAATAGAGGAAAAGTGTATGAGGGGGAACATATAGTTTTACACATTCAGTTTTTGCATGAACAACAAGCATAGAGCAGGGGAAAAGGGAACTGGAGCTAGAACAAGAAGGATGGGTCCATTATGGAGCATGTTAGAGCATTTTTTTTAGAATTCCAAAGTTGAATATTGAAGATCCATGTTGTCAATCCTAAAGAGTGGACTCATGTGTGAGTTTCATTGTAAAAATAGATGTTTGTTGTTGTTTTCCTAGTATTTTTCCTGGTAGTGAGTTACCTTCAGTTCCCTGCAAATAGATTCGTGGTTACTTGTGCCAAAGAGACCATGATAAATGAATGAAATGACTAATGGACTAAGAGTTGTGAAAGGGTACATTCATTGGATTGGGCGGATCAAGAGGAAGAGATCTGGAGGAAATTCGGGATAGTTGTAGGAGAATACCGACGGGTTGTGGGATATTGAGTTGTGAGTGGATTGTGAGAGACGCCCTTATTTTTGGGATTCCTAGCCCCAACTCGAGGGTGAATTGTTATTGAGATTTGGATCCTCAAGTGTATGGTTGGGTGGAACGACCTTCCCAAGCAACAGGTCGCGCAAACGTTTTGAAAGATATGTGTTTATCTAATTTTTGTGTTTTATTATGAGTCTTATGGATGTGCATTTTATCCTATGTAGGAGAATGTTTTTATATATTGTTGTAGATGGTTTATTAGTTGCATTCATGTTCATTTAGAATTTTGTAGATTCATTTAATTGTGGGTATCAGAATCTAGTTAAATCTGTGTATAATTGTAGCTGGCAAGTTACAGGAAATGAACATTGTAACTGGTAAGCTACATAAAAAATTTGAATTTATGTGTATTTTTCACATGTAATGTTCCTTGATTAAGTTGGGGATTGTTACAAAGATGGAAGCCTCTCAGTATTCTATTGGCGCGGTTCTTAAATAGGGAGGACACCATGTTGCATACCATTCAAAGACATTGTCTAATGCCAAATGCAATTATAGCACTTATGACAAAGAGTTCTACAGTCTGGTCCAAGCATTGAAACAATGGTGCCATTACATCCTAGGGAAAGAAACAATCCTCCACATAGATCATAATCCATTTATTTTCATCAATTCTTAGACTAAGATAAAGGAGCAATGCCATTTAAAGTGGGCTACCATTTTCATTTGGTGATTAAATACAGGAAGGGCATGTCCAATCGGATGGATGATCTCTTGAGCCACTGCCCTATGCAGGTACTTCAACTCCTGGTTGTGCGTTGTGCTACCTATGAGGCTTGAAAGTCTCTCTATACTTATGATTCCTTCTTTGCAGAGATATGGGTTTTTGTGCAACATTCCATTGAGGTCAATCAAACACCATTTTTGGATTACACAATTATAGATGGGTGACTATATAAACTCAATCAATTATGTGTCCCAGCTTCTAAAAATTGTCTTAATTTGATAAAGGAGGCTCATGATTCCTCCTATGGTGGCCATTTTGGGTCTCTAAAAATATTTCAACACTTGCAACGACATTTCTTTTGGCCTTCTATGACTCGTCAAGTGGTGCATTTTATTCATGCTTGTGCATTGTGTAGTCAACATAAACCTGCCAATTGTAAATTTGGTTTGTATCAGCCCCTTCCTCTCCCTTCCAGCCCTTGGGACTCTCTTTCCATGGATTTCCTTAGTGGTTTACCTATGACCTTACGCAAACATGATGCTAGCTAGGTTATTGTTTGTTGTTTCTCTAAGATGTCTCTTTTTATCCCTTGCAATAAGACCACTATATCTGCCCAAACATATGCCTTCTTCTTTAGCCATGTTTTCCCACACTTTGACCTTCCCTACTAGCATCATCTTTGATCATGACACTCACTTTCTCAACACATTCTAGAAAACATTGTGGGATTCACTGGGTTGTCAAATCAAATATTCCACTTCCTTCCATCCTCAAATGAGTGGCCTAACCAAGGTAGTTAACCACATCCTTATCCATGTTTTTTGCATTCAATTTGTCAAAACCAAACAATGGGTTACAACCATCCATATCATTCAACATAGTTATAATTGTGTTGTACATCTTTCTATTGGGATATCTCCTTTTAAGGCCTTCTTTGGATATCAACCTCTAGCCCCTTATGAACTGCCTCTCACCTTGCAATCTTTCAACACTCCACACCAACAACAAGAAAAAACATCCACCCTTTCAATTTTTGCAGGCTCTAGCATGCAAACTTGCCCAAGTTTCTGAAGCGCTAAAGGCAACCCAACAATGCTACAAATCTCACAATGATGCTCATTGTTCCCCTATGGTTTTTACTCTCAGTGATAAAGTCTGGTTTTACATGGAACGCCAATGTTTTAAATGCCAACGACATCACAAATTGAAGCCTCTTTGTTATGGCCCTTATACCGTTCTCCAACAGATTGGATACAATGTTTATTGACTTGACTTTCCACCCCAACTAGGCATTCATGATGTGGTGAATGTGAACAGTTTGAAATGCTATGAACCCTCATTGTTGGAAGATAATGTCCCTGTCTCTCATCCAATCGAGTTGAGTTAATCCCTGATTTCCAACCTCCCCTGCTACAAGACACCTTACTTGACACTTTCCATACCACCACCCGTCATCAATGACATACCTCTTACATTTTTGGGTGCACACGCCGAACTCAAGCTAAATGGTTTTTAGAAGTTGTCATGCAAAAGCATTTTCCTCATTTTTCGATGGAGTTGGGTACACTTTCGGGCTTAAACAGGGAGGAATTGGGCAACCCAACAAACATCCACATGAATCTCAGGTGCACTCCCTCAGCCAGCTGGATTCTTGGAAGGCACACTCTTTCAACTTTTTGGAGGAGAAGAACAGTTTGATGCAAGTCCCAAGGAAGTAGTCAATCAGATTTAGCTAACTAAATAATACGATGCTCATTTTTCTCTTAGTTTTGGTGATAATATTCATGTTTTCTTGTTCTAGTTGATTTCCGGAATATTACTAATGCAGATCAGACATACTCTACTTCCACGTGATAGATGTCATTCAATAGAATCAACTTAGTCATCTCTCTACTAATTTGTCATATTTTGTCTCCTACACTTCGGAAGGAGAAGGAAGTGTAGTAATTGGAATTGACCTTGGCACCACAAACTCGTGTGTAGCAGTCATGCACGGGGAGGTCAGTTTTCAATTTGTGTTAATACTTACAATCTGTTCATATTTCAAAAACAACATTTAGGCATGGGGCATACTTGCAAATCTGCAGTTATATGATATTGAATATTTTTAATGAAGTATAAACGAAGCTATCAAGAACGCCTGCAGCTTTGTTTGGTCATTTCTCACTAGTGAGTCTTCTTTTTCTCTTGTTTAGAATCCAAAAGTAATTGAAAATTCAAAAGGTTCTCGTACAACACCATCAGTGGTGGCTTTCAATCAGGAAGGAGAACTACTCGTGGGCACCCCTGCAGAGTGGCAAGCGGGGACAAACCCAGCTAACACATTGTTTGGAACCAAGCGTTTGATAGGAAGAAAATTTGATGACCCACAAACACAGGAAGTGATGAAAATGGTCCCATATAAAATTGTTAGAGCTCCAAATGGTAATGATTGGGTTGAAGCAAACGGACAAAAATATTCTCCTAGTCAAATTGCTGCAATTGTTTTACGAAAAATGAAAGAAACAGCAGAATCTTATCTTGGGAGGAGTGTTGCAAATGCTATTATAACTGTTCCAGCTTATTTTAATGATGCACAAAGGCAGGCGACAAAAGATGCAGGAAGAATTGTTGGGTTGGAAGTGAATAGAAACTTGGAAATAATGGAGAAAGCGCTAGTTGTAAGCGCCAGTTATAAGCGCCAGTTGTAAGCGCCAGTTATAAGCATCAGTTGTGAGAGTCAGTTGTAGGCATGTTAAGAGTCAGTTCTTAGTTAAGAGTCCAATCGTCTTTGGTTTGCATGTAACCGACTCAGGAGAGTCTTTTCCTATATAAAGATGTAATCCGTCTTCATTGAATAATATAGAAGTGAGCGTAGCCTCACCATGTTTGTTTGCATGGTTTATTTTATCTTGGTATCAGAGCGGGTTGGAGGTCCAATTGTCTGAGGCGAGATCCAAGAACAAAATCTCAAATTATTTTTTTGAGAGCGCCCCCCTATATAGTGGTAGAGAGCGTCGACGCTCCCACACTTCTCACATTCAGTTTTCAGACCCTCGACGCTCTCGTTGAATGCTTATGCTAGCGTTGTTGTGCCGGCGCCACCCTTATACATGGATAGAGCATTGCAACGCTCCTGTTTCCATTGACCCCAAGTGCCATCGCTCCACTTGTTGAATTAAAGGAGCGACCGATCGATTTTTTGTGAAAAGTTGCGTGAAGACTACTGCTACGTGAGGGAGGAGAGAGGCGCGCGACTACATGACTGCGATTCGTTCCTTTGCATGCTTCATGGAGAGGTGTGTGACAGAGCAAGATATTTGTTGCGTAGAGAGGCACATGAATTGAGTTTGTTGCCTAGGTTTGATCACTGCTTGTTGTGGAAGATCATTGTGTGGGTTACCATGGAGATCGGTGTTGAAGGAGGTCTCCGCTACTGGATATTCACTGCACGAGAGGATTGTTGAGTGCTACATGTTGAACGTGTGGTAAGGCAAATCCGTGAGCAGATCGGTGAGAAAATCGAGGCAAGAAGATCGTGAGCACATTCGTGAGCTCGTTGAAGCGTAAGCATCATCTTTGAGAAGCTTCAAGCATTCAAGCGTGAGCTTCAAGAATTCAAGCGTGAGTTTCTTTTCTTATTTTATGAAAGGTTTAAAGGATGGCCAAATAATTTAATAAAGGTGGATGTATGTGTGAAGTTATAAACCTTTTTATTGAAGTGGTATCACCTTTATTATTTGAGAGTGAGGTAGTTTGATTCATTCACAATGTGCATGCATGAGTGAGATTTGCATGAGTTGAAATATAAAGGAGATCTTAAGTGGATGAGGTTTGAGTGAGTTTACATGAGTGTGAGTTTTTTTTTTAAAGGTTTTTTACATGTGAGATTTTATATGAGAGCCTTTTTATATAAATGAGAAAGATATTTTTATGCATGGAATGGTGTTAAGGATTTCTGTTTTTAAGATTCTAAGCTGAGAGTCAAGATTGAGACAGATCGGTGGTATCTGAAGGCAAAGCGACAAAAAGTTGCATATCCTTGGTTATTTTCTTGCAGAGACTAAATTGCAGCGATGGTGAATCCACTAGCAAATACCTACCTCAATGAAGCCAACAAGTTAGATGGCTCGAACTTCATTAACTGGAAATTCAAGATGCAGACGCTCATGGAGGGCTATGGTGTCTGGAACATTGCGAAGGGAACTGAACTGAAACCTAATGCGACTGCCGGTGCGACAGCAGCACAGATCCAAGATTGGGAGAAGCGCGAAAACAAGGAAAAGGTATTGTTGCGCATGTCAGTTAAAGATAGCATAATTCTACATATTAGAGACGCTACAACTTATGTTGCAACATGGACAGCTCTTAAAGCATTGTATGAAACTAGCAACACAAATCGAATTTTGTTCCTAAAAACTAAATTGCTAGGAATTAAGATGGATGGAAATGAATCTGTTAGTTCATTTTTGGGTCGCATTAAAGAGGTGAAAGACAAGCTAGTAAATATAGGGGAAACTATTTCCAATACTGATCTAGTGACTATTACCTTAAATGGTATGCTAGAAGACTATCATATGTTCATAACAGGTCTTGCAGCAAGGGAGAAACCTCCTACGTTTGAAGAAATGACAGGTATTTTGTCACAAGAGGAAGAGAGGCACGGGAATCTAAAGCCTTAGAGTAAATATTTGTCATTGTGGTCAAATAATAGATCTGCGAGAGGAAGATTAGGAGTAAGAGGCAGAAGAGGCAGTTCATGGCAGAGAGGCGGTTCATCGCAGAGAAGACAATCTCCAAATCAAGGTATGCAATATGATAGGAATGAGTCAAAGAGTTGTTTTTATTGTGGTCAACCTGGACATATGGTTAAAGACTATCATAAGAAGAAAAGTGATGAGGCTAGGAATAAACCTAGAACACATTCAGGTCATTATGCAGAAAAATATTCAAATCAAGATCACAGATTATTTATTGCTAGTGATAATATTGATGAACCCCCGAATTTTGACTCACGGGATCTTAGGCTGTTTGTGTCTAATGCTGCTTTATCTGCTGAAACGGATGATTCTGATGCCTGGTTTGTGGATTCCGGAGCATCAGTACATATGACTTGTAATAAAAATTGG
>ML788815.1:309699-333171 GCA_009831015.1 Picea engelmannii
TGCAGGCCAAACTTTTGTTTGTCAGAGTAAGTATATCAGAGAAATACTTAAGAGATTTAAAATGGATCAGTGTAAGTCTTCTATTGTTCCCATGCAACAGAATGTGAAACTGTCTTGTGATGATGGTTCGAAGGAGGTGAATGACACTGTGTATAGACAGATGGTGGGTAGTCTGAATTATCTCACCACAACCAGACCTTATATTTCATATTCTATGAGTGTGTTAAGTCAGTTCATGGAAAAACCTCATGAAACCCATTGGAATGCGGCAAAGGCCATACTCAGGTATCTAAAAGGTACACTTGATTATGGTATTAAATATACTGATGCATCTGATGTTGAGTTGACAGGTTATTAAGATTCTAATTGGGATGGAAATCTGGATGATCGAAGATCAACCACTGGATATGTGTTCAGCATTGGATCCGGGGTTTTTTCATGGAGCAGTAAAAAGAAGCCTACTGTATCTTTGTCTTCTACCGAAGCAGAATATAAAGCCTTGTGTGCAGCAACTTGTGAAGTTGTTTGGTTAAGAAGACTTCTTCAAGATGTTGGAGAAGAACGAAAGGAACCTACGATGATCAAATGTGATAATCAAAGTTCAATCAATATTGCGAAGACACTGATTTTTCATGCAAGGACAAATCATGTTGAAGCTCAGTATCATTTTGTTCGAGAAAAGTTGCAGTCAAATGAAATAACTCTTGTGTATTGTAATACTAGTGAAAATGTTGCTGATATTTTCACTAAGCCTCTTGGAAAGATTAAGTTTGAACTATTTAGGGAGATGTTAGGTGTAGAAGTCAATCCATTCTCCATTAAGGGGGAGACTTGGAAATAATGGAGAAATCACTAGTTGTAAGCGCTAGTTCTAAGCGCCAGTTGTAAGCGCCAGTTATAAGCATCAGTTGTGAGAGTCAGTTGTAGGCGTGTTAAGAGTCAGTTATTAGTTAAGAGTCCAGTCGTCTTTGGTTTGCATGTAACCGACTCGGGAGAGTCTTTTCCTATATAAAGATGTAATCCGTCTTCATTGAATAATACAAAAGTGAGTGTAGCCTCACCGTCTTTGTTTGAATGATCTATTTTATCTTAGAATTATCAGTGAACTTACTGTTGCAGCTCTGTCATACAGGAAGAAAATTAACAGTGGTGGTTGTTTTTCATTTTGAAGAGGAACATTTGACATTTCTATTTTTAAGGTCACGGCCAAGCCAGCACATCAAATTGGTGTATGAGATCCCTTTGTTTGTGAGACAAGGGACCCTCTCTGCCCAACAATTTGACTGGTAAAGTCTACGAAGGTATACATACCCTACCCCCTCTGAATTTGAACCTGTAACCTGTTAAGAGGAAACACATGTTCTTAACCATTAGACCCAATCAAGATATATCATATAAAGTGTATGAGGTAATCAAATAGACGCTATGAAATATTTTGCATTAGTGGTCCCAAACTTGCTATTACTTCTCTCTCAATTCAAAGCTTCTTACCGTCTTGCAGGTAAAAGCTGCAAATGGTGATACTTTCTTGGGCGGTGAGGATTTTGATAATGCAATATTGCAATATTTAGTGGACGAGTTCAAAAAAACTGAAGGAATCGATTTATCAGAAGATAGGCTTGCTGTGTAAAGATTGCGAGAAGCCTCTAAGAAAGCTAAGATAGATCTTTCTTCAGCCACTTCAACAGTTATTCATCACAGCATATGACTCTGATGCAAAACATTTAAAGATTCCATTGACTTGATCAAAATTTGAAATGATTGTGAGTCATTTGATAAACAGAGTAAAGCGACCTTGTAAGGATTGTATGAAAGCTGCTGGTATGACTCCTTTTGAGTTAGATGAAGTATTATTGGTGGGAGAAATGACCAGGGTGCCGAAGGTTCGAGAATTAGTTGGTGAATTGTTTTGTAAGGAGCCAAGCAAAGGTGTTATCACGGACGAGGCAGTAGCAATAGGTGCTGCCATTAAAGGTTTTTTTGCAGAGAATTTAAATATCTTTGACATCATTCCATTTTCTCTTGGAATAGAAACTCAAGACGGAGTAGCTACCAAGGTTCTCGTTAAAAATAGAATGACACCAAACAGAAAGAGTCAAGTATTCTCAACTGTTGTTGACGGTCAGACACAGATTGTGACTAAAGTAATTCAAGGAGAAAGTAAAATGGCGGCTGACAACAAGGTTATAGGCCAGTTGGACATCATTGACATTTCTCCAGTTTCACATGGGTTCAGATGATCACAATCTAGAGGGGGTAAGGTTTGTATACCTTCGTAGATTTTATCAGTCAAATTGTTGGGCGGAGGGGGTCCCTTTTCCCACAAACAAGGAGGTCCCATACACCAATTTAGTTTGTTGGCTTGGTCGTAACCTTAAAAATAAATTATTATATTATTATTATTATATACAAAAATGATTTCGAAATAATAAATATCAATGATTTTTTCCATTAAACTTGTTACATTGTCCCACAAACAAGGAGATCCCATACACCAATTTAGTGTGCTGGCTTAGCGGTAACCTTAAAAATAAATTATTATATTATTATTATTATATACAAAAATGATTTCGAAATAATAAATATGAATAAATATCAATGATTTTGTCCATTAAACTTGTTACATCATTTAGAAAAAGTAAAATGCTAATCATTTTTTCCTCGTAGAAAAGCTTAATTTTATTTCTAAAAATAAGAAAATTACATTCTGAAAAAACATCATTGTTGTGCCTAACACTGAGACAGCATGAGATGAACAAAAGGAAACCTAAAAAGAGTACTTCTAAAAATACCAAAATGTCTACTTATATAGAATATAACCCCATAGAAACTAATCTAGTAGATAGTGTAGAAGAGAGAAAGCACATCAAAAAGTTGTTGCTCATATGTTCCAAAACATGACAGTGGAAAGAGCCGCCACCCTCACATATATATAGATAATGTCCAAATACAAAAAAATTACAATAACAAAACTGTCCCATTTGTCCATAAAAAAATCAAACAGTAAATTGAAGATCGTGATGATCTAGAGAAATGTTAACTTACTAAATAATAAAAAAATATAATATAATATATTTATACAACTTTTATTATGTAGAAACGGTGAACACCTACATTTCAATAATGTTTTTAGCTTACATTGAGAATGAAATTAAAGAATATCAAAAACATCCATTCAAATAAATTAAAGAATATAAAAAACATTCATTCATATTCGATTATGAAGAGGACTCTTCTGATTTTTAAGACGGCCCTTGAAATAATGAAGGGTTGTGAAATCTTTAACACTCCGAAGTGCAAACATTATCTAGAAAAGATAAGTGGAACAAACACCTTGGTTGATGTCGTTTGATGTGGTAGTCAATGTGAGATTTAAGGACTCGGGGAGAAGTTGGATGTCAAATTTTAAAAAACACAATAAATAACTAAACATTAGGTTTTACTTTTAAAAAGAGTGGATCAAAGTTTTAGAAATGTAAAGAGAATAGAAAATAAATGAGCGACTTTGGTATTTTCTGAGATTTAATAGAATCTCTCTGTTTATTATTGGGAATCGGAGATGAACTAATGGACAAATTCTTGATCATTAAAAACAATTTTTCGTGAAGCTGTATTTTTATCTTCTTGGAGGAACATTTGGTTTTGGACCTATGGAAAAATGCGATTGGAGATGTAGAATCTTTTCACATCACATTGATAAAACGGAACGATGGGATAGAAGTTAGCTCATCTTGATCCTTCCATCCATGAAATGAATGGCAAAAATTCTTTTTGTACTTTTTGAATAGATTCTTATAACTAAACATTAGGTTTTGTTTTTTAAAAGAGTGGATGAATGTCTTAGAAATGCAAAGACAATAGAGAATAAATGATCGACTTTGGTATTGAAAATAATGTATTAATGTGTTGATCCGAAAATGATCTTTTAAAGACTTGGTTAAGTATTTTGCATGAGTTGATTTACCATTTAGAAATTAAAGAGAAGAAAAATATTTAATGAAAGAATGTTGCATCCATCATAAAGAATGCAGAGAAGAAAATGAACATTAAGAACAACAAACCATAATGCCAAATATTGTTAACGGAGTTTGGTAAGGTTTCCTACCGAGCCTTTGTCTCAGCGGGGGAGGCTTTCTTATTAATCTTCAATGCTTCAAAAATACATTGTGAGTACATAAAATGGATTATAAACTAGTATGTAAGTGTTCTTATCGACCTCAAGAATCCAACACAACTGACGAAACTGAAAAAGGTTGAGCGTAGCTCCCGGAAATGGCCTCTAAAGTTCGCTTCCTCAATAGCTTCCTGCATAAAAATGGCTTATGATTCACAAATATTTCATCGTTATGCTGATCTAAACCTCTCTGGACTATCAAAAACACCTGGTTTATATAGATATTTGGTTGGGGATCCTATCCCAACTTCCTGCCAAGATCTGGCCTCAAAAAGGGCTCAAAATCCCCCAAAACTGGGCAAAAATCCATTAAATCAACATAAAATAACTAAAAATTTATATTATATGGTTTTAAAAACCATTTTTGGGCCAAATATGGTGCATGACCCCTACTCTCTAGGCCCCTGGTCACGTGGCACCACCATATGGTCGAGTGCTAGTGTGGTAGCCCCTCTGGTCCTTAGCCTATGGTCGTGTGCGAGTGTCACGTGGCCAAATGTTGGCGCTATACCCTTGGATCCTTTCCCTTGGATTTCGGCTCTCAGTTACATGAATGTGCCTTGGTAGGTAGGATAGCCCTATCGACCGAGTGCTAACCCCAAATCCACGCTAACCCAATCTTAAAAGCATAATGTGCCACTTGTATTTACAAGCAACAATCAACCTAGTTGGTCAGTGCGTTGTGGTTAGTCTATTGGCTAGTCTGAAGGCCAGGGGTTCGAATTTGTCGGAGTGAAAATAAAAATTTTGACCCAGACAACATTGGCCTTATTTGGGGTGCCGCATGGTGCCCTGTGATTGGGCCACGTGTCACCTATGGATTGGCCCTGTACACATAGTCAATGCACAGTCACCCTTTCCAGTCAGCCTACCATGTGTCACGATCGAAGCTAGCCACATCATTGCCACCTGTCATCCATACCCTACCACATGTCATGACCTGATATTTCTACGTCACTGTACGGATTTCCACGTCAATGTCCGTGCAATCCAGTCATCTGCCACATTAGCACCCAAAAACACCAAAAATGCCTGATATGTGTCATGCTCTGGTGTTGCCACATCAGCATTTGACATCATCATGACTTCATGTTGAATTTATCTAATTACCTGTCATGATGGCGTACTGTTGACATCAACAGTATGGCCTCTGACTGTTGATTTTGATTTTTTTTGCTTGTTTGGGAAAAATTTCAGATCGTGATAACTTCGCCATAAAGAGTCCATTTTCGGAAAATATATATATATATATATATACTGTCGGAATCAACATGACGAGCCCTACGTGATGGCATTGGTTTCGCCTGAATATGAGAACTTTGAATTTTAGTTCTTCCTAGATCCATTTTGGATCATTCCTCCCCACTAAGACCTTTTGGTCCTCCAAAAAGATATTAACCAGACATCAAGTGCGGGATAGGCCTCCCCACTTGTCCTTTGTATTTAAACTCTATCCTGTGCACTTGTCACATCACAATAAATTGAATAATAACCATGACAACTGAAATCATATTGTTAGTCATTTGAACTCGTTCACATCTTTCTGAACCCACTACCATCCATGTAGAAAACATTAGTAGCAATAATATCATAAATATGACTGAAAATGAGCCAAAATGTTTGACAGGACTACACGACATTAACGTATCTTGAAGCAAAGTATGGTTTAAATCCCATCCTACAACCATCTCATGTTCATGCTTAAGATCATCTGCTTTAATTGGCATAGTTATAGGTGTATTTCTTGCATAGGATGCCTTCTTTAATTGTTCCAGTGTTACAAGAGATTGATTTTCTTTAATATGATGAGCATGCACAACATATTCATTGTCTTTATTAAATAAGTGATTGATCTGAAAATAGGGGGCTGACTTGTTTTGCTATGCAAGCACCCTCTACTCCATTAAAATAAACTCCAGGAACTTGCTCTATGTCAAAGTTGTGCAAGAGGTTTTATGTGTCAAGTTTATGCATCTTTTAGGTGTTTATGTGTGAGGTTTTGAAAAGGTTAAGTATGTTGTTTACATAAATACAACAAAAAAATAACTTACATCAAAATAATAACCAGCCAAAAACTCACAACAAAAACAAGATGATAAAGGAGTTCACCCCCAACTGGGCTACATCTCCTTGAGCCTCCATCAATGGACTAGGCTCTCTGAGATTAGTTTTTCAAATATTCTTTTACAAAATGTTTCTCAACTCCAATGGATTTAGTGACTATACCATTGGGTTCAGAATACATAAAAACCCCAAAAATGACTATTAGAACTCTGAAAACGAACCATGGCTCATCCGGGCATGACCTCTTCTACATGTGGCCTTGAGCTTCCCTGAGATTCATTGTGGAAAAAACACCTGTAAAAGTTCTCAAATTCCTCTAAAACCTATCCCAATGTGTTCAGAGCATAAAAATTAGTCAAAAATGACTATTCAGTCATAGAAAACAGACTTGGGCTCATCTAAGCATGACCTCCATCAATGGTGGCCCTAAGCTCCCTAGACCTCTCTGAAACTTCAATGTAGAAAAACCTACAATAGAAGTATCCAAATGACTTTGAAAATGGTGCCAATGGATTCAGAACATCCAAAAACTCCTAGATGGGCTTTTTTGACACCTCATTTGGCCAAAAAATGAAGAAGATAGGCCTCCTGCCATTTTCCTCCTTCAAGCTTGTTGTCTCTGGTTTGCCAATTCGCACCTCCTGTGTGAGTAACCTGGCTTCTGGGCGTTTCCTGTGCCTAAACCTAGCACATGCGTCGTTCCCGTGAAATGCGCAAAATTGTCACACCGTTAACAAAACTAAGCCCCCAAAATGCGGAGGTGTTGGGCGCATGGGGGGACATGTGGCCATGTCCTAGCGCTAATATAGGGCTCCTTTGCAATGGTCAAGTAAGGATGCGCCAAGTGTCAGCGCGTAGAGTTGTCCATTTGAAAATGTGTGACACTCCTCATGGGTTAGGGTCACATGGATAAGGTATATGCAACCGGGGGTTGGGGCTAAGCCCCAGCCCAGACGCACCCCAAATATACAACACACCAATTAAAATATATGTGAATACATATATATTACAAGGACTAAATGGTGGCGTGCCAGTTGGGCGGCCTTTGCCAAAGATTTGCATCGGTGGGGGAGGTCCGGGGTTCGAACCCCATGGACTCCATAAAAAATTTAAACACCATACCCAGGGTGCCACGTGGTAGCCCACGTCTAGGCCACGTGGCACCACTCTATTGGCCAATAATTGCCATGTGTCGAAATCTCATTCGCCCACATGTCTGCCCAAATTGCCAACTCAACATCTTTCCATGTCATCATCATGCCACGTGTCCTCATGTAATTCATCCACATCAGCATGCCCAATCAGCACCCTCCACGTCAGCATACGTTCATGCCATGTCATCACCTATACGAACTATACAGACTATACAGTTAGCATTTTTTTTCCTGTTTGGCAAATCGAACAGAATGCGATATCTCTCTCATTCGATGTCTATTTGACCCCATTCGAATTGCATTGGGTTTGTGACATTGAGGCCTACGCATTTGTTCATTTTGAAGCAATTCTAAACACTTTCATTTTTGGGCTAAATTTTGACCCCTGGTCCGGATTTTGATCACGCCTTCCCACTAAAAGGCTTTTGGACCCACAAAAGTTGATGATTATCTGCCTGAGCTTCAATACTCTTCTACTTCCAATTTCTATCAACTGATTCTACTTAAAAAGTCTTTTTGGCAATCACCTGGGTACCTTGACATGCCTTGCACTGCAACTGGCTATGTCCCTCAACCACTATTCTTTCGCTGCTGTTGACCCACTGTTCTCTTTGTGCTTGGAAATTTGTCATCCTTCCCACTAAGAATCAAGTCCCTCTCATGAACTCTTTGGTGTCAACACTATCCTCTCTACAATGGCTGCAAAATGCTTTCCTGTGACATCTTGTCACAAACCAAGAAAACCATCAATCTTGAAAACAAACTTATACAAGACTGGAAATGATGCCAACAAAGTCTTTTTGCTCTTCAAGAAAACGGTTGCATCTTGTACTTCATCAAAGAACATGGCATTTTCCTGCATCTTGGTGTATTCAATATCAACTTATAAGCCAACAAAAACCATCGACTAAACATAAGTCGAAAAGCATGATCGACACAACATAGTCGTCAAGACAACATCGACACAAGTCGAGACTCATTGGAAACATATCGACATTCCCCATGACAAGTCGACATTCATGATACACAACCATGCTACAATCACGAGTCTCTCAAAATGAAGCTATCACAAAGTTCATTGTTTACACATAGAAAATCCCATGCATGTGCATAGCTCTTCAACTCTCCTTCAAGTACAAACATAAGTACATAAACCCTAAAACATGTGGGTACATAAGAGTTGGAAATGAAAAGCTAAATGGCTGTAATAAGTGAGTATCATACCCCTCTTTTACATCCTCATGGCGAAGTTGTGCAACAAAAAGAATGCCTTCAAAAGAATGTATTCACATGCAAACTTGCATCTTACAAGTTATGATAAGTTTCTACAACTTGTCATGCCTTCAACAGAAATGAATACATAAGGCTGAAATGTGCATCTACAACAGAAAAATGCAAGCCTTACTTGCTCAACAAATCTAACCATTTCTTACCAAGCCAATTCAATGGTGACTTTTCCTGCTGAAAATCCTCTTCTTGTGAATCATCTTGACTCACATCAATGATGGAATCTCCTCTTCCATTCTTGCCAGTCTCTTTATCCATCTGCTTCTCATGATGTGGATGAGTTGTTGGATGCAATGTCCAACATTGGTCAATGAGATGACCTCTCTTCTGGCAATGAGTGCAAATCTTTTGCATCCTCTTTTCAAGTTTCCTTTGCTTGGAAAGTTTCCTGAATGTGGTCAATATTTTCCAACATCTTGAAACATGATTGTTATCTAAACCACAATATGTACATGGACTTTTTTTTCCATTTTTACATGCAAATTTACCATGCTTAACATAATCAAAAGCAACCGAATTATAGGCAGAAATATACCTTGAACATTCACCTTTATCGCCTTCTTGAGGAGGTGAATTTGAAGAGTTACTAGCTTTCTTTTGAATACCAACAAAAATGTTCTTTTCCTCATGGTTTTCACAAATCTCGTTTCACACATTTGCATTCATCTTGAACACACACTTTGCATGCTTGAGGGATTGAAGTTGCAACAAAAGTTGTTCTTGGAACTTTTTCCCTTGTCTCCTCAAATTTGGAATTTGATCCATCTTTCTATTCATATCCAAGACCCCTATACTTGGGCCTCTCCTCAACAACAATAGGGTCAACAATGCCTTGTGCATGCTTGCCTAACCCTCTACCTTCATAACCCATTTTTAACAATAACTTGGACCCTATTCCTCTAGTGTGATTTTCAAAAACACCAAAGCATTCATCTTGAGAGGAATTTGAAGAAAAACTAGCACTACATACCTCATGTTCATGCATGTACTTAGTAAGGGTTTCCCTTGCCTCATGGAATTGAGTCTCCATCTCATGCAACTTTTCAAGAAGCTGGTGCTTCTCCTCTTTCATGGCCATCAACTGCTCTTGAAGGACAATGCTCTCCTTTCTATCTTCCCACATCTCTTGCATCACATCTCTCATGGTTAGAAACTCCTCAAACATCTCTTTGTCAAAGAACTTGGCTAATGAATATGTATGAGAACTCTTACTGTTTGAAGCTTCCCCCATCCTTGCAAGATATCAAACTTCAACAAAAAACTTGCACAATAATACCAACAGCTAAATCTCTAGCTACCAATGGCAATCACATGAGAAAAACCTGGCTCTGATACCACCTAATATGAAAATAGGGGGCTAACTTGTTTTTCTATGCAAGCACCCTCTACTCCATTAAAATAAACTTCAGGACCTTGCTCTATGTCAAAGTTGTGCAAGAGGTTTTATGTGTCAAGTTTATGCATCTTTTAGGTGTTTATGTGTGAGGTTTTTGAAAACGTTAAGTATGTTGTTTACATAATTACAACATCAAAATAACTTGCAGCAAAATAATAACCAGCCAAAAACTCACAACAAAAACAAGATGATAAAGGAGTTCACCCCCAACTGAGCTACATCTCCTTGAGCCTCCATCAATGGACTAGGCTCTCTGGGATTAGTTTGTCAAATATTATTTTACAAGATGATTCTCAACTCCAATGGATTTACTAACTGTACCATTGGGTTCAGAATACATAAAAACCCCAAAAATGACTATTAGAACTCTGAAAACGGACCATGGCTCATCTGGGCATGACCTCTTCTACATGTGGCCTTGAGATTCCATGAGCTTCCTTGTGGAAAAAACACCTGTAAAATTCCTCAAATGCCTCTTAAACCTATCCCAATGTGTTCATAGCATAAGAATTAGTCAAAACTGACTATTCAGTCACAGAAAAAAGACTTGGGCTCATTTGAGCATGACCTCCATCAATGATGGCCCTAAGCTCCCTGAAGCTCTCTGAAACTTTAATGTATAAAAACTTGCAATAAAAGTATCCAAATGCATTTGAAAATGGTGCCAATGGATTTAGAACATCCAAAAACCCCTAGCTGGGATTTTTCGGCACCTCATTTGGCCAAAAAATGAAGAAGATAGGCCTCCTGCCATTTTCCCCCTTCAAGCTTGTTGTCTCTAGTTCGCCAATTCACACCTCCTGTGTGAGTAACCTGGCTTCTGGGCATTTCCCATGCTTAAACCTAGTACACACATCGTTCCCATGAAATTCATGAAATTGTCTCATTATTAGCGAAACTAAGCCCCCAAAATGCGGAGGTGTTGGGCGCATGGGGGGGCATGTGGCCATGTCCCAGCACTAATATTGGGCTCCTTTGCAACAGTCAAGTAAGGACGCGCCAAGTGTCAGGGAGTGGAGATGTCCATTTGAAAATTCACACCACTCCTCGTGGGTTAGGGTCACATGGATAAGGTATATGCAACCGGGGGCTGGGGCTAAGCCCCAGCCTGGACGTGCCCCAAATATACAACACACCAATTAAAATATATGTGAATACATATATATTACAAGGACTAAATGGTGGTGCACCGGTTGGGAGGCCTTTTCCAAAGATTTGCGCCAGTGGGGGAGGTCCGGGGTTCTAACCCCACAGACTCCATAAAAATTTTAAACACCATACCCAGGGTGCCACATGGAAGCCCACGTCTAGGCCACGTGGCACCACTCTATTGGCCAATAATTGCCACGTGTCGAAATCTCATTCGCCTACATGTCTACCCAAACTTCCAACTCAGCATCTTGCCACATCATCATCATTCCATGTTTCCTCACATCATTCATCCACATCAGCATGCCCAATCAGCACCTGCCACATCATCATCTGTACGGACTGTACAATCAACATTTTTTTGCCTGTTTGGCCAATCGAACAGAACATGATATCTCTCTCATCCGATGTCTGTTAGACCCCGTTCAAAGTGCATTGGGTTTGTGATGACGATGCCTACACACCCATTGGTTTTGAAGAGATTCTAAACACTTTCATTTTTGGGCTAAATTTTGACCTCTGGTCCAGATTTTGATCAGTGATATTGATTATGTTCCCTGAAGAAGATTGATTTGTGATCATATAAATAAGGGATACTTAAGACCATTCCACATGTTTCTAGCGGCACCACATCACATATTACTTCATTCACAAACTTAGACGTAATTGTCAATTTTATGATACATTGCTTTGTTATGGGAAATTTGTGATCTTTGTTTATCCAATTTAGTGAATAGGGTTTGTGATGCATCTTAGTTTTTAACCCCAATTTCTTAACCACTTATTATGAAATTAAGTTAGATTGAGATCCGCTATCTATTAATGTGTCGATCTTGGTATGTTTCATAATGGCCCTTATATGAAACAATTTACTTCTTGAATCAAAACCATATCAATTTTACCTATCAAACCAACTGCTGTGATTTTAGACTCACCGCCTGAATCATACCCAAAGTTTGTTGGTTGTGTTGTTGCTGAAACTTTTTGCCTCCCTTTCCTCTCTTTGAACCACTTTGGTTTCTTCTTTGGGTGCAATTTCTAGCAATGCTCATCATTGTGCCCTTCTTTTTTGCAATGCTTGCAAGAGAGCTTCTCTTCCTTCAGTCTCGTTGAGTTTTCTTTCTTCCCATTCCCTTTTCCTTTACCTTATTTCTTTGAAGATGATTCCCCTGATACACTAACTCCAATTTTTCTTGTTTCAATATATGTTGCTTAAACAGAAACCTCATCAAGATTATTAGGTTCAAACATAAATACCATATTACGAATATAAGCAGACAAACCTACTATATACTTCATAAGAGTTTCTTGTATATTCAATGGAACATCTAACATCAAATCCATCTTACGAAATTCATTTGTATATTCCTGCAACGATTGTCCTTTTCCTAATTTAATACTTTGCCTTTCAATTAAATCATTTTCCTTATATCCCAATGGATAGAACTGTTTTCTAAGTGTAGAAATAAAATCATGCCATGATGGAAAAATCTTACCAACTTGTTGAGTTCCATGTTGCATCTTACTTTTCCAGCAGATGAGAGTTGTGCCTTCAAGACTAAGCGGTGCCAGTCTGATTTTGGTTGCCTCATATTTGATTTGTTGCACATTACAATATACCTCCATATTTCTAACCCAGTTATCAAGTTTCTTAGCATTAACTTCTTCATCATACATAGGCAAAACAAATTTTACATCAATTTTAAGTAATGACATATCGGGCTTATGTTTATGAGAATGTTTTCTTGCAGAAGTAGTATTCAAACTTGTACTTGAAGAAGAAGAAGGAGAAGAAGAAGGAGGAGGAAGAGATGAAGGAGGTGAAGGAAGAGATTTTGGAGGGTCCTCTCCTTCTTCACTTTTGTCTTGCTTTGAAGATTCCCCTTGAACAGGTCTCTTATGTTCCATGTTATCATCATACAACACTTTTACCATCTCCGACATGGAAAATAAAGTTCTTTGAAACTCTCTTTCATTTTGAGAAAGTCCTTCTTCTGATGCCATATTCTCACTTTGAGATGTCCTCTTTCTTGATCCAATCTCAGGATTCCCTTCTACAAGATCTCCTTCACCATGAATTAGATTTTCCATGGTAATCATGCAAACTCAAACAACCAACTGTCAACCTGCTCTAATACCACTTGATCCGAAAATGATCTTTTAAAGACTTGGTTAAGTATTTTTCATGAATTGATTTACCATTTAGAAATTGAAGAGAAGAAGAAGATTTAATTAAATAAATTTTCAGCCATCATAAAGAATGAAGAACATAAAATTAACACTAAGAACAACAAACCATAACCCCAAATATTGTTAATGGAGTTAGGCAAGGTTGCCTACGTCTCCAGGCCTTTGTCTCAGTGGGGGAGGATATCTTATTAATATTCAATGCTTCAAAAATACATCAGAAGTACATCAAATTGATTATAAACTAGTCTTATGATGTTCTTCTCGACCTCAATAATCCAACGCAACTAACGGCACTGAAAAAGGTGGAGCGTAGCTCCCGGAAATGGCCTCCAAAGTTCGCTTCCTCAATGGTTTCCTTACATAAAAATGGATTAAGCTTCACAAATACTTCATCATTTTTCTGATATGAACCTCTCTGGAATTTCAAAAACACCTATTTTATATATATCTTTGGTTGGGGATCATATCCCAACTTCCTCCTAAGATCTGGCCTAAAAAAGGGCTCAAAATCCCCTAAAACTAGGCAAAAATCCATTAAATCAGCATAAAATAACGAAAAATTTATATTATATGGTTTTAAAAACCACTTTTGGGAAAAATATGGTGCACGACCCCTACTCTCCAAGTCCCTGGTCACGTGGCACCACCATATGTCCGAGCGCTAGTGTGATAGCCCCTTTATTCCTTAGCCTACGATCGTGTGTGAGTGCCATGTAGACAAATGTTGGTGCTATACCCCCGGATCCTTGACCTTGGATATCAGCTCTCGGTTACGTGAACTCACCTTGGTTGGCGGGCTAGCCCTGTCGACCAGGTGCTAACCCCAAATCTGCGTTAACCTAATCTTAAAAACATAATGTGCCACTTGTATTTACAAGCAACAAATCATCCTGGTTGGTCAGCGCATTGTGGTTTGTCCATTGGCTAGTCCGAAGGTCGGGGTTTCGAATCTGTCAGAGTGAAAATAAATTTTTTGACCCAACCAACATTGGCCTTATCTGGGGTGCCACGTGGTGCCCTGTGATTGGGCCACATGTCGCCTCTGGCTTGACCCCGTACACATAGTCAACGCACAGTCACCTTGTCTAGTCAGTCTGCACAGTCAACTGCGTGCCACATGTCACGCCTGGAGCTTGCCACATCACTACCACTTGTCATCCATACCCTTCCACATGTCACAACCTGAGCCTGCCATGCCACTATACGAACTTCCATGTCAACGTCCTTATAGTCCAGTCATCCGCCACATCAGCACTCGAAAACGCCAAAAATGCATGACATGTGTCACACTCTGGTGCTGCCATGTCAACATGTTGAAGTCATATTCCCTGCCATGTTGACGTATTGTTGACATCAGCAGTACGGCCTCTGACTATTGACTTTGACTTTTTTTGGCCTATTTGGGAAAATTTTCAGATCGCAATAAATTTGCCATACGGAGTCCATTTTCGGAAAAAATATATATTGTCAGAATTGTCACAACGAGCCCTACACGATGGTGTTGGTTTCATATGAATCCGAGAAATTTCAATTTTAGGCCTTCCTGGATCCATTCTGGATCATGTGTAGACATTCAGACCACCCTCTTTCACTGTTCAATCTTTTCAAAAAGTATAATCAGTATCCAATGGTAACGCATAACTTAAAGAAGAATGGAAAAGTCAATGATTTAAATTATTTTTTCTAATTTTTTTAAAAGAAGAATCAATGCTAAGATGGAGAAGTCACTAATTTAACTATTTTTTTTATTTTTTTTTAAAGAATCAATGGTAACTCACAACTTAAAGAAGAATGGAAAAACCAATCATTTAAATTATTTTTTCTATTTTTTTTAAATAAGAGTCAATGTTAAGATGAAAAAGTCACTAATTTAACTAATTCTTTTTATTTTTGTAAGTGAAGAATCTATTGGAGCTACATAGTATAATACTCATACATATTATAGTGTTATGTGTAATGGAAATGTAACACATCCAACCCCCTAAGTATCCTTTTAAGGGATGGGGCATTAAAGTTTCACCTTTCTACGACCATATGAAAACCTCTTCTCGAGGGTACCAATGTCTTCTACTTGTCAAGAGCTTTCCAACGACTGTAATTTTGCTCGAAACTGAGCTCTGGATCGAGAGTTATGGCTTCCCAAAGTTCTTGTCCCTTATTAGCCCAAATACCACCTCATAGAAACATGGCATCCATGGAGTTTCCTAGCCCTTATGTCATCCGATGTGGCACTTGTCATTCAACTCTTTTAGGTCTCTAGATTAACGATTGTCGTTTCTTTCTCATAGCCAATATCATCGTTGGATTTTTGGCAAACACTTATCCATGCCAACCTTTCATATCTCGATGACAATACCTCTAGAATCAACAGTCTAGATCTCATCATCATCGTCTTCGATGAGATCAAAAGAGGTCATTTTCTTCGATGAGATCAATGGTCATGATCGTCTTGAACAAGATCAATGGTCGCCGGCTTTCCTCTCCAGACCTTCATCGACACTCTACCAATGTATGGTTGGGATATCTCGATCGGTGGATCCAATGGTCTAGATCATGGTTTATAGATTAAGGGATTTTTGGACCTCTGGGACATTTGTGTCTCAACATCCAACCAACAGGTGGTACCTGTCACCCCAAGGAACACCCTAGTTGCCTTTCTAACATGCCATGTCACTCATGGTGGCATTTTCCACTTTATTATTTGTAATGTTTCTTAGAGATCTACAGTGGAGATTAAATATGACCTTTCATAAATCCACGGCTCTTGTCATCATCGACATTAGGCTTGCCTTAAGCACTCCATCCTTCCACCTCTGATGATGATATGTCAGGAATCTACAGTCCAAATTTCCCGAGGGCAATCCCCGCCATATCTAACGGTTAAAATTTAAAGCAAGGGTCCAAAGTACCTCCTTGTCCATTGGGACCCACCTTCACTCTACCAGCCTATACCTGGATGAAATCTGCCACCCCTTGGACACACAGGTTTTCGAGTTGGAAATCCACATCATTGAGATGTCACCATGACATCATCTCTTCTCTCATGTTTCAACGAAAATCACGGAAAATCAACGACGGAGATAAACTCTCTCCCAACAACAGATCAACGGTTCTCATCGTGTAATTGATGCCATTATCGTCGTCGACATTTTTTTCTGACACGTGACCTTACTAACCTTTCAAACTCCAATGAACGACCCAAATCCCTCGGCTCGTGGATCTAACAGTTAGAAATCAGTCACATTTTCCCAGAATTAATATAACATGGACTCATACTTGGTCCTCTCTATAAATTATAGGATAACAAGTGTCATCCTATGAACATGATAATATCGCCATGACCTTCCATGTGTCATGACACATGGCACCCATGATGCATTGTGGACCATCGTTTGTGCCAAATCACCTTGACATGTGGCATAATCCTTACTTGACACGTGGATCACCCACATGGTCTAATGAGGCATACATGGCATCACTAAATACTTGGTTCATCCATTCAGGTGCTCACACTTGTCGTCCTCTAGATGCATTGGTTGTCATGCTAGCATGACACATCACGTCGACTACCATGTTGGATCATTACATCATCATGATGTCACCTCCCCATTTCAACTATATTTAAACAATACCCACTTCAATCTATGGCTGAGGTTTAGCCTTGCTCATGTCCTATCAACGATCTAGATTATTCCTCGGAGTCTCTCCATCGAAGCCACACTAAAACCCAGTGCTGGAACACTCTGATGGGCCACTCCCTGACCAACGATCATGATTTTCTTTCCTCATCAAATTTATAGCCACGATGATCCTTACGCTTTTAGGTTGTTAGAATCCATCAGTAACCACCATAAAGAATCAATGTTCTATATTTCTTCGTCTCCACCTCAGACGAATGATGAAGATTGCTTCTCTGTTGTCCACCGATCTACGATCCAATTTGTCTCTCGATACATTCCCTTTGGAGTGTCCCTATCTCATCATCCGAGCCCATTCCGAGCATCAGACTTTGACCAACCCACCGTGATTAATGGTCACAATTAATTTGTCATACCAAGATCGACGGTTGTGATTATTTCAGGCTCAAACATGGGTTTTTCCATGGTTATCAGTCTAAAATCGGACTTGGCTATCTTAGAGATTCTTCTAAGTGTTTTCTCAAGTTTACCAAGCCTTTAGGAAATCTCACTTTGCTCCAAAGAACACTAAGGTTGTCCCTTTCAACTCTTAAGTCAAGGTTCTCGTCTCTTGCAACCCTTCACTACAAGATAGAGGTTTCATGGGGAGTTTACGTTCTCTGTTTACGCAAAGGACTCCCTCGGACACTAGGTATTTCGATACATATATCAAGGGTGCCTTTATCCACTCTTTCTAGCCATGGTTTAAACCTTGCGACCATTCAAGGACTTAAGTCCTGGATTGCTCCACATCTAGGAGATAATTTTGACTTTACTACCCTCTTTGGCCTCCTCAGGCCACTATTACAGTTGAAGTGTCATTCCTCTTAGGAGGAGGGTTATAGCACTTCCTTCCTTTCGGAGGAGACCCATTATGAGTGTCATATTATTATCTACCCAAGAAAAAAAAACAATCAATACATTCAACCTCCTTACAGGTCCACCACTATTCAAGTGCATAGACTTTCAAATGGAACATGATTCTATCCAAGTAACAAACTCATGCATTCAGGTATACAATACAAGAATCAATCATTCATTTACTTAATTGTGCAGAGCACATAGATACTTATTTGTTACAAATTTTATCCATCCAACTGATTGTGGGTGTTCGTCTTTCCACCCAACCATAGGCTCTGCGTTCTTAGTAACTTTGATAGCAGAACACCCCCATGTCAATCCATGATACCACCAGGGAATTTCTTTGCGCTTACATGTGTGTTCTCTCGCACCAACTCTTTCCTCTAATGCCCCAAAATCTCCTCAAGTTTTTACTTCAATGCATGTCCAGGATACACTCTCTTTCCTCTATCCTCTAAGGCCATCCTTCTGGGCATACCCCCTCTTTTAGGCACTCATGCATTCTCCCTTCTCTCTCCTTGTGTGTTTCTTGCATGAAATATGGAAAGTTCTCCACCTGTCTCCTTCCTTCTATCAAAAGGAAACTTGAGTCAAACTAGGGGTTGTGGAATGGTACGGTCGATATCTTTGGCTGACGAATTCCTGCTATCTTAGCCATGCCCTCCATGCTTCCATTCATTGGGGTGGTCAGTTTCTCAACCACCAATATTTTTCTCATTAACTGAATTTTCGTTGGGATCAGGTTAAAGCTTATTATTCCAAATCAAATATTTCATCAAGGAGGATTGGATCATCTTAGCATGATGAACATCTCTCTATGTTCCCTCACTTTTTTCCTCTAGTGGTATCATGGAAAATACTAAAGGCTTCAACCCCACAGTTAGTTGTTCGCAGTTACAATTGATCATTAATACATTTACATTTTTTACATGCCATAGCATGGAAATCATTAATTACAATTAATTACATATACTCATAGGTTTAGAGAGGGGATGTTACAATCCCCTCCCCCTTCAAAGGAACACCATCCTCATTGTTTTTTTCTCAGTAACACCTTCCATGCCTTGTCTTCCAGCTACTTCAGAATTACCTTTCTTTTCTTCATATTCTGGTCCTAACTCAGACTCTATCATTTCAGGACATGCCTACAACAATTTCAAATAGAAAGTATATTAATCCCAATTTTGATGTTAAACATTTTATCATTGTCCATAATTCAAGAGGAAAAATTCACAATTAAGAACAATATTATCTGTGCAGTTCAAGGATCTACATCTATATGGCTATCATGTTTACTCATCTCATTGTTTTCCTTGTCATACCCATTGCGTGCATGATCCCAGTCAACAGATGACAAAATTTTAAAGACTCCACTGAGTCTTTCACATGAGGTATCGAAGTCTCCCCTTCCTTTTCATCACTCGCCTTTCGGTCTCAGGCTCAAGCATCCCCTTCTCTGTTATACAGTCCCTTGGGCAATCCATATTTCCTTCCTAGGATTTCTCGCACAAGAAGAGTTTCAAATACTTCGATGATTCTTATAGTTGAAGCATCCCCCAAGATTTATTTTCTGAGGTGTCCCTATGGCTTGCTCTGTTGAAATCCTCCCTTCATCCCATGTTACCACAACATAACATTCTTTATGTTGATCATGAATTATCACAAATTTCTTTTGTCACAACAATATCCCTCTTCCAGGATTTCTTATTTGGAAACCACCGTCGGTACTCCCTGGACAAATCTTCTCATCCCACCTCTATTCACATGCATACAAAAATTTGTGAGATATTTTCATTAATTTTCATTCAAAAATTCTTTCCAAATTTGTTACGCACAGATTTTCAAATTCACAATTTCATTTCATTTTCAGATCGGTTCCAAATTGGAACCAGATTTCACAAGAATAAGATTTCCTTCTCATAACAATTTGGTTCTTTACAATTAGAAGGCATTGGTCTTCCTCATGGGCTTACAATATTTCCATTTCCAAGACCTTCCTTCCTACAATTCAATCCTTAGTTTCCCATGTGCATATATTTTCATTGCACATTTACAATGGATTCACACACAATCAAAATTGTGCATACTAACAATCACATCATATTTATATGTTCAATGATATAAAACAAAAGGAAATATTATTCCTTGCACATGCATTATTTCAACATACTACACTTTTCCAAATGCAATTTAATATTAAATAGATTCAACTAATATGTCAAGCCCATGGCCACAATCACACACAATGCACCCTTTTATTTGATTTCAAATTGATTATTTTTTATACTAGCCACTCTTACCATGGTGTGTTGGGACTTAACCAATCTTTTACCACATGGATTCTTTGTTCTCATTCCTTATTACAGCAGAACTTCGTCTCTTGATTTAAGTTGATCATGACCTCAAATCAACATTCATTAAAGTTTTATATGAATGCATTTAAGCATTCTTTCGTTGTGGACAATCAGGGTGCCAATATTGGCCACCCAATTGTCTCTTTACCTTTCTACAACTATGGTAGAGTACCGGAAGGTACTCCTTCCACTATGGGTAATCCTATATATTCCCACTCTTTTACAACATGCATATTCTTAATGCATTTAACTAATATGTTGCTTATGAGCATTTTTATTCCCAATCACTTCTTGATTAGTCAATGTATTCATGTCATATTTGTTCATGAATTCTCATGAGGATTGTAACAATCCTTGGTTTCTAGGGGTTCTACCCTCTATCATTCATGTTCTTCTTTCCTAAATCATACCTTACTTGGGTATCAATGACATACAAAAGCCACTCAAAACACATGCACATCATCAAAATAATAAAACTTTTCAGAAGGAATTCTTACCCAATCCCTACATACCTTATGCCACATAGGAATGAACACTTTTAAACCTGTCTTGGCTGCCAACACCCTCTCTAATATTACCTCATCAATGGTGCTTCATGGGAACTCCCAAAGTACTTTCAACAATCTTTCAACCACATCCTTCTTGCATTTGTTCTCTACATGAGGTTGTCCATCATTGGAAATTGTCTTCTCCAACAACTACAATCCCTTCCTACACATAACATGCATCATCACAGTCACAATTATATATTGTCGGTCATATTAAGTAAAATGCATGTATTATAGAATTTAAATCAGCGGGTACTTCTCAGATATTGTAAGATGCCAGATCTATTATAATAGCAGAAAAACATAAATATTACAGAGAATAACATAGGTACAACACAGTATATGAAACCACAACACCAAAATAATATCTTTATTGATAGGAAACCATGCTCACTTGCCTCTTCAAGGGGGAAACCTCTAATAGAGCAACACTCTATTACAATGATTCTCAATAAAATACTTCTCATGCCCTCGACTCCTATTTATAATAAATCTATCTACCAAAATAACAATCTAGAGGAATATCTTCTAGAAGCGAAAGCTTCTATTAGTTCTTCTTACATTTGACTTATTCTTCCTTATTATGTGGCCTTATTAATATTGGCCTTTATTACATGGAAAATAGATTATTATACCTACATTAAGGGTTAGGGAGGTTAGGTCCTAACATGCCCTCCCCCTTAAAAACAACCTTGTCCTCAAGGCTTGAGATGAGGAAATTGTTGCAGAATGGTAGTTGGCTCCTAGGTGGAATTTGTTGGATTTGTATCTTTCCATTGTACTAACGCTTCCTTGATGGTTCTTTGATAGATACGACACTCGCGTTGACCCAATACTACTTGTGGCTGCAACCAGATGGAGCCTTCTTCATCCAACTCGGGAAGATTGGTTTGAGTTTGGCACCATTGGTGAGTTCACCAATGGTGTTATGGAATTGGTCTTGGATGACATCTATTTTTGCATGAATGGTTGGAATGTCCTTGTTTACTTTGTCCTGAAAGGAAACCATATTAGTACTCAGTTTCTGATTGGTTTCTTCTTGGAAGGTGGGATCCATCATGGAAAGAGGTGTGGGTCTAGGACGTCAAAGAAAGAGTTGAAAATGATAGGTATGACAACATTCAAGGTGAAAAGAGGAATCCAATGAGATAGATCCCTAATAAGGGGGTTAGAAGGGGAACGGGACCATAAGGGAAAAAAGGATGAAAAATTATAGGTATCACTACAATCGGGACGAAAGGAGGAATCCAATGGGCTAGGTCTCAAATAAGAGTGCAGGCAGGCCCTAGAATTTTTTTTTACTCTTGTGGAGTTATACTCCTATATGAATAGTACTGCAGTGTTGAAAGGCTCAAATGCTTAACATGAAGAAATGTGTAGTAATTTTGCAACCAGAATGCATGAAATAAAGTTGCATCGTAATAGATCTCATATGTTTTGTTTTTGTTTCTGTCCCAATGGTTAGGGTATTCAGGGTTTCTATAGAAAAGGATTTTCCCTATGCTATAGATCTCTAATATATGTGTGGGGTACAACAATAGTACTTGGTCGTATATCTCAAGGAACCAACTAAGGAGGCTAGATCGTGCCCTTATCCATACTACCCAACTACCCAGGTACTAGAGAGTATCTTCCCGAGTGTTTTTCTCGGTGGCACCATAGTAGTCAGGCGGATGATTGGTTTATCTACAGAGGGATTTAAGATATCTAGGTCGATATGTATACAGGTGTTGTTTGATGCACTACCACTCAAAGGGGGAGCAATAGGGGATACAAGGGTGGCCAAAAATATGCACTTTAAGTACCATTTGTAGTTCCTGCATGTATGCTTCCCTGACCGTGGATTTATGTGCTAAACAACATATCTTTGTAGCTTTAAGACGTCAGAATACATCTCTACCTTGAAAAAAATAACCCACAATTTTTTGCCAAGGAAAGTGCTCTAATACCACTTCTAAGATACCAAATCTATTATAATAGCATAAAAACATAAATATTGTAGAGAATAAAAACGAAACAACATAGTATGTGAAACAACACCAAAATAATATCTTTATTGATAGGAAACAATGTTCACTTGCATCTTCGAGGGGAAAACCTCTAGTAGAGAAACGCTCTATTACAATGATTCTCAAGGAAATACTTCTCATGCCCTCGACTCCTATTTATACTAAATCTATCTACCAAAAGAACAATCTAGAGGAAAATATTCTAGAAGCGGAAGCTTCTATTAGGTCTTATTACATTTGACTTATTCTTCTTGTTGTTTGTGGAGCCTGATTATCTTCCTGATTTATAGGTCTTTTACTTTCATCCGTGTTTATACCCCATGAAGCATTTACACCCCAGAAGTATGTACACTCTTCCACGCGGGGGACTGCAGAGGGGGGGTACCCCCTCTGCGGGGTCCGGGGGGCCTATCCCCCCGGCTGGGGGGTCTAGGGGCAAGCGGGCCCCCAACGGGGATTTGGGGGCGAAGCCCCCGAAGAAAAAATTTCCTTGTAAAAGTATATTGTAATTTCATTGTAAATCTGGACCGTTCATTATAAGGTCGCAGATCTAACGATAGAGATTATGTTAGGGTTTTTTTCCCTAGAAGGAAACCCTCTTTTATGAGG
>ML788815.1:336908-359406 GCA_009831015.1 Picea engelmannii
CCAAGTGGGAGATTGTTGGTTGTGGAGCCTGATTATCTTCCTGATTTATAGGTCTTTTACTTTCAGCCGTGTTTATACCCCATGAAGTATTTACACCCCAGAAGTATGTACACTCTTCCACGTGGGGGACTGTAGAGGGGGAGTACCCCCTCTGCGGGGTCCGGGGGGCCTATCCCACCAGCTGGGGGGTCTAGGGGCAAGCGGGCCCCCAGCGGGGGTTCAGAGGCAAAGCCCTCGAAGCAAAAATTGCCTTGTAAAAGTATATTGTAATTTCATTGTAAATCTAGACCGTTCATTATAAGGTCGCAGATCTAACGGTAGAGATTGTGTTAGGGTTTTTTTCCCTAGAAGGCAACCCTCTTTTATGAGGGAAATGTGTTGTGGTTATGGATGATGGTGAATATTGTATTCTGAGAGAGGAGACTGTGAGAGAAAGAAGAGGAAGTTACAGCGGGTTTTGCTGTAGGTTGTATCCCTTCATTTGTTGGATAATAATAAAGGAAGGACCTGGCAATTTCTCTGGTGGACGTAGCCCACACTAGGTGAACCACATAAATATGTGTCTCTCTTGTATTGCGTGTCTTCTGTGTTTTGTTTATGCATTTGTTTTATTTTATTTCTCTGCGGTCCTGTTTTTCTAACACTTCCTTATTACTAGGCATTATTAATATTGGCCTTTATTACATGGAAAATATATTATTCTACCTACGTGAGGGGTTAGGTCCCTAACATATATGTCCTATAATTTTTATATGCACTCTATCACATTACCCTCAATGTGTTTACTAGTGCAATCACAATTAAAAAAAAAAAATTGTCTCTACAGTCACACAATTATCAACATTATGATGTTGAAATCATTTGCGCATAGCAGTCTTTTGGTTTTCTCATCCTAGAGAAACATAATAAACCTCAAGAGAGGGGTTAAGAAATTCTTCCCTTTTTCAAACTCCCTCTACTCAGGATGGAATTTTGAGCCTAACTGAATTGTTCTGAAGGCCTTTCCTCCTTTACATGATATGGCTTATAACTAATATCATTCTTCTTAAGAAAATTCATTTGTTTATTTTCCTTTTCTTTTACAGTTGTTCCTTTAAGGTTTACAACTTTGTTACTCATATCATAGTTTTCGGAGTGAGGAGAGTGTTCTTCCTTTTCTCCTTCTTTGTTCAAGCAATTTTCCCCTCTTGGGATTTGCCTGCTCTATTCCTTGAGCAGTTTCATCCAAGTTTCATCTTGACTTTCCATGGATGCAACAACATACTACAACATCACAATCAATTCATAAATTAATTATGAACTAGTGCATTCTGCACATTTACCATGGAAAAAATCAAATTGGTCAACAGTTGTTTGCATGTCTCCTATGCATGCATTATATTTTAAAATGTAATACAAGGTTCTTATATAAATAAAATTTCCAATCCATTGTATAATTCTCAACAGTCATTAATTTTATGGCTCTATTATTTTGACAAAGTCTTTTACACAATTCCTCCATGGGGAACTTCTTCAATATGCAGTTCTCTTGCTGCATATCCAAACTATCTTAGACGAAAAAATATATATATAAAGGAACTCTGCGTTAAAACAAGAGAGTCAATGTGTTTCGATCCCTCCAGGGATCATCATCAGGAGGAGAACTTGAGAAAGAAAAGATTCTCATCAAATAAGAAAATACAACACAACTAAATAGATGTCCAGATCCTTGAAACCCGCGTTGAGAGAGGTCATCTTGGTATTAAATAAAAATAAAACCCTAAGTCCAAGAAATAGCCAGGAAATGTTTCCTAATCCAACAAGTAACGTGTCTTAAGTCAACAAGCACTGGTCTCCAACACTCACTTAACTTCCAGCCATCATCCTTGTTTAAATTATTAGGGTTTAATGTGATTTCCAAAGCCTCCATTACCTTACGCTTCCCATAGTTATCCAGTTTGGCCACAACTATAGCATTCTCTAAACACACATGGTGGCTAGTTGTACAAGAATGTTCAATGATGGATTACTTTTGGAATCTATTCAATTTTAGGTTGACACCATGCTCTTTAAATCCGACTTTCATCGATCTTCCTGTCTCATAAATGTAGACTTTGCCACAGGAGCAAGGAATAGCATAAACTCATTTATGTAGGTCGGGGTCAATCTGATCCTTTGTTGAGTATAACATAGTCGTTATAATGTTGATGGGGGAGAAAGCCACATGAATGTCGCCTTTCCTTAAGATCCTAGCTATATTCTCAGATAGACCTTTGATGTAAGGGAGGGAAAACCTCTTCATTTCTTGACGTGTACTATGTTGTCCCACATAAGATCATTTTGCCTTTATCATGGATTTCTCAATTTGGTTTACTGAGGACCCATTACTTTTAAACACATATGATAAATGATTTAATTCCAACTCAACATGCTCTTCGTAAAAAATGTGTAAATCTCGAGTCACTAAGGTGTTAAGTACTCCAAGATTTTGGGAAGGAAAATGGTGTGAATAAACATGCAAATACATATCAATGTGTGTGGGTTTCATGTAGACCTCATGCCCAAAGGAACCATTTCCTTTATTGGTGATGAAAACATCCAAAAACATAATGTTATTATCCTTTTCAATCTCCATTGTGAATTTTATGTTCTCATGCTGATTGTTTAAATGATCGAAAAACTCGTCCAATCTGTTCCTCCCATGAGGCCAAAGGAAATTTGTTTCGTCGACGTATCTTATCCAACCTTTTGGTTTTAAAGGGAAAGATTCAAACACCTACCCTTCAAAGTGTTCCATATACAAGTTTGCGACCATTGGCAACAATGGGGATCCCATAACCACGCCTTCTGTTTTCTCATAAAAACTACCCCGGAAAGTAAAGAAAGTGGACCTCAGAAAAACTCTTACCAGCGCTGACATTTCCTTATCTGTTAGTTATTCGATGACCTTGATGGAATCTTCTACTGGGATCTTGGTATAAATTGATACCACATTGAAACTCACCATCAAATCATTATTTTCTACCTGCCACAACTTGATATCATAAACCCAGTGCGTTGAATCCTTGACAAATGAGCTTGTTAAGACGATCAAGGATTTCAACCTATTGGCCAAGAATTTTTCCAGGAGATATGTCAGAGATCCAATGGTGTTAAAAATTGGTCGAAGGGGGATTTTGTCCTTATGGATTTTAGGTAATCCATAAATCTGTGGCACCAAGCAGTTTATGGGGGTGAACTTCTTTTTTAAAACTTCATCGAGAGAGGATTCATTGATGACCTGAGAGACCTTCTTAATAACCTTGTTTCTAGGGTATTTTTCTAATTTATTATAGCTCTCTTTGTTGGTCAGATGATCCATCACTCTTGAGTCATCCTCAACTTCATTATTTCAGTTATTTACTCAATATTCTGTAAGGAATATAAACATGCATTTTTAGTATGCATTCAAATTATACATTTAAATCGATACCTCTATTTTATCAACTTGCATTCACATTGTTCTTTCATGCACTTCACCACATGCATCAACATGATGTGTGTCTACCATAGACACACTCATAGTTTCACATCCATCTCAAAAATTATTTCACTCATGATTTGTTCCCAATTATTTACAGGACATCCTCAAAGGCACAATTAACAAAGCGTTCTTGTTCATTATTCTTTTAATATTTATATTAACTCTTTCTAAGGAGTAGAATACGTCCTCCTTACTCTATTATTTAACAAGACAATTAATATCATCCATGCATTCATGGCATTTCAAATCCAGTAAAGTAAAAATATTTCACCCCAAAAATCACTTATTCAATCGATCATACCATGTCCTTAGTATACATATTCTTGTACATCTCTCATATGAATCACTTGCACATTTTACAATTTTCACATGTCTATTTATTTAAAATGATTTGTCTCATGATTTTTCATAATCATGCAAATCTCAAGGAAATATTCGCTTTCCTTCTACCTTAACCAACAGAGCAATATAACCCATTACATCAGAGAAATCTTACTCTTCCATTCTTTCATAATTATCACCGGCTCTCTTTTTTTTCTTAGGAATGGAGTACTCCCTCCTCAAGCTAGTATCCCAACAAATCAATCCCGACTCTTCAAAATAGATTCATCAATGCATCCATGGAATTATTTAGTCCAGGGAAGAACACTTCTTTCCTTACTTCCCTCTTACTCAGGAAGTCATATCATACCTCTAACATATAAGTGCATATGCAGATGCATTATTTGCACATATCAAAATTATTCATTGATTCTTATCTTATCCTAATGTCAACCTTTCCTCATGAGAGCTTACATTCAATTACATGACAAGTATCACATGCATATTCATAACTACGTTGCCTTTTCTATATAGCAACAACCAACGAGATATTACTCTTGCATAGCTACTACAAAATCATCCCAAAAATCAGAAAGTACAATTGGGTAATTATATCATTACCCAAGGAAGAAAAATGCTAACTCTGGTCTCTCAAATCATTTTTGGTTATCAAACCTTAACCAAGGAAATCCTTCCTAAATTCCCTCTTATTTTCATTTGAGCATATTAAGACATACCCATATGGCCTCCATCCACCTTTGGGTGTTAATATGGCCCATTGGTCATATGGAAATGCTCCAATATTTCTCCTTACCAGACTTTGGATCAATATTTCTTTGATCCATTATAGTATCATTCTTTCTAATGTTGTAAACAATCAACATCCTTAGTAATTCATTAGTCCTTATATCTCATCCTCACATGTTTATATGCAATAGTATTATTAACATTTAAATCATTTGGTTACTCTCCTGTGGACATCAGGTCATCACTGACCAAAATGGTCTATTAGTAGACCCCATTTCACAACCAACCATGGGTTATAATAACTCTATATGCATGTCACATATATGCTTACTCATCTTTATATGCATTACAACATATCTTGTGTACCAAGAATTGTACCCATACCCACAGTGCAGATATATTTCATTTGTATGCCTCTTACATTCATATGCATAGACATACCTCCAGGTTAATAAGAACATACACTTCCTTTAATATAGCCATGATCTCATATGCCCGTATCACATGTGTTGACGCCCAAAAGTGCAACATGGAATCCCTGCCTGCAAATGGGTTGCAATGCCTTATTAATTATATATATTTAATAATATACTAAATAGGTGGGACCCCAATATGTGAATAATGATGAAAAGATCTTTTATTTTCTTTGTGTTCATGACTACCTTGCAAAATTGATTCTACAGTTTGGGAATAAACCCATAAATTCAAAATTGCCTTCCATGTGAAATGGACGAATGATGGGTTTGTTGGCAATTTAATTTAAAAGAGGAAGGAAAAGGGGAAAATGTTTGTTTTAATAAGCATCTTGGTTTATTCTTGGTACACATATATTTTGACTTGTTGTTAAAACCTCAAGCATGATCCACGTATAGTTATGGTGTATTGCACTTATGGTATACTTGTTATTATTGTGGACAGTGGATAAGTTTTATGAGATGGAAATCCTTCACTAGCAAGGAATGTGGGACATAACATGTTTTGGTGCTAAGTGTTGAGTATATGTTAAAGATTTATGAGTTTAATGTAGGGAGGAAAAATCGATTTTTATATTGAAATGTTATGTGGAAAACATAGTGGACTATGTGTTGAAAGTATTGGGTGCACTCATACTTGGTTCTAGTTGATGGAAATTAATGTGAGAAACAATGTGCAATTATTGCATGTCTATCTAACCCTACCTCAAGTTCACCACCTTCACTTTGTTTGTGTTTGTGTTGGTTTCTTTAGTTGGTGTTGCCTCTGTCTTGATAGGCCTTGGGAAGAATAGTGGTGCTTGTTGGTTTTCTGGCACTCTCCTTATAGGTATGTTGGCTCTTACCTCTCCATTCATGAACTGTAGCTCCGCTCCGATTAAAATTATGATGTTGGATATTAGATTTTCTTACAGACTGTGTTGTCTTTCCAAATTTTATAATGGGTGTATGTGGGTATCACGATTGTGAAAATTGCATTTAAATGGAGGCTCCTCCCTTTTGGCATTTAAATGTTTCAAGATGAGAATAATGTTCGAAATTCCTTTCTGTTTGAATTATGTGATTATGTTGCACCCAGAATGAATGCTTCTTATCTTGTTATGGTTTTTGGCAAATAATTATGGCAAGTACTTGTGGGTTCACTCATCTCTAGTGATTAAAATTCAATGGTTTTTCTCTGTGAAACAAAAGAACAGTTGTTGTTTTTTCTTGCATAACACCATACCCTTTACTAGTCTTTAGAAGACTTGCAACTCCTTCAAATGATCTTTCCATTGTTTGTGAATATATGTGAGACAGGTTTATTTTCCTTGCGGCCACCATGGGAGGTTTTTGGAAGGTTTGTTGTGGAAATAAATGGTTAAATGGTTCTTACAAACCCCTTATGAATGTTTCGCATTTACGTTTTCCCATACATCAGTTGTTTTATCTGATGTATGGCAATTAGTAGATTCGAACTCTAGTATTGATGTATATTATAGTGTTGACCTGACAGTGGGAAATATTGGATATATGCATTAATTCTTGGCTCGTTTGTTATTATCTATGGGAGTTTGGTTGATTTTGAAGTTATATGTTGATTAAGTCAAACGATGATCACCCATTTTGCATGGGGTTTCAAACCTAGTATGTTTATGTGACAAGTATTGAGGTTGTGATACAAGCATTGAATAGTGAAAGGTCAATGGATTTATGTTTGTGTTCTCAGCCTCCTATACATGCCTGATGTAGTCTATTTTTAATTGCTTCGAATGACTCTATTAACAGTATCTTATAAAATCTCTGCTAATTGAAAAGGAAAAAGGAGAAATTAAAGTTGTGAAGTTTGACAGTCCTGAAACTTTCCTGGGGTTTTATATCTGGGTAATATAAAAATAGATCTGTCTTGGATTTTAATTATTAAACAAATAAAATTTTTGGCAAACGATGGTGATGACGATTCTCAATAAATATTACTGCATATAATAGAACAATAATTGTCTTTTTCCCTTTCATTATATTACTTTTTTCTCATTATATGCCCACCGCCTTCCCAAATACATTTAAAACATCCTATGTTCTATTATTATGAATTCCATTTAAAAAAAAAAGGAGAAAGGGTTAACAACAAAATAAAGGGACTAGATGATGACTAGTGCTGGAAGTTTGGATATGGATACATTTTTTGTTACTTCTGCATTTGCTTGAAAATTATTCATTGGTTGTTTCCCATCCATGCTACCATTTTACACTCATTGTAATGCCCCTCATATTCCCAATAGACCTATCACTCCTTGTTCAAATGGAAATTGATTGTTGAATTTAAAAGTATTGATGGATGGATTGCATGTGCTTCTGTTGTGAATAATAGAGACAACCTTTTGACTTTATTTAGGTAGAGTATTGATGCATGGATTGTTAAGAGTTTTCATAACATGTTTGGAATATTGATTCAGGATGAGTTTCTTTAGTAGAGGAAGTAATGGAAGAGGTGTTAATAGAGGTGTTAATAGAAGAGGAGGAAATAATTGGCAAAGAGGCCATAGAAGGCCATGATTTTCGATACATTTTGATGTTGATCTACAAGAATTGAATCATCTTTTCCAAGATGGGTTTTTTAATCTAGTTGGCCAAGTAAATATACAACCTATACCTAAGAGGCCTCCTTACTAGCCATGTAAAAATGTCTCTAGTATCCACGTCCCCCCTCATGTGTCTATGCATCCAAAACCACCTATAAATGATGGTTGGAAAGAGATTTTTCATCAGCCTATAGCTCATCACCATGGTTGGCCTATTGTGTCATTGTCATTAACCCCTCCTCCACCGTCAATAAACACAAATTCCCAAGATGATCATGTTGTCTCTCCAGTACAATCCTCTCCTACAAGTAAAAGGATAAAAACTTATGTTCCCAAGCCAAATCTAGATAATGGAAAAGGATTGGCCACTCCCTCCAAGTCAGCCAAAGATTCCTCTGAATCAGTGTCCTCTCATCTCCATCTCAAGGATGATTGTTCTAATGTCATCAGTGCAATTCACCCACAAGGTTCCCATCAATTGAAGGTTATTGCATGGGATAAATCATAAATGGAATCAAAAGAGGGCAGCGGTGAAAAGAAGAAAATTGTCTCTCACAACAAATATGGTTTTTAATGTTGATTAATGTTATTTTCTATTGAGGACAGTCTTTTTATTTTGACAATGTTTTGGACAACAAATACATATTTAGGCAGTATTTTGGACAACATGGATATAATGTTATTTTTGGATATAGTCATGTTCTATTTTTCTGATGTTAAAATATTTGATCATTAATATTAAGATGGGAGTTACAAGGTTGATGTTCGAATCAAATTTTTGAGGTGTTATACTTCATGTTTTGATGATTATTAAAATAAATTGAAAATGGGAGTCACAAGGGGTCCCGCCTATTTAGTTATTATTTAATTAGACCCTTATTTATATATATTATTATTTATTTGTCTCAACTAATTAGTTAAAATAATTAACCTTAACAAAACAAAGGTAGTTGAACTACCATAACTTATTGAGAAAAGATAAAATCTCGATTAAATGTAGAGACAAGTAAAAGAGAATAGAGGAGAACTTCTACTATAAGGTTTTCTCTGTACTTGTGAGATACTTCCATTATTCATTCATTCTGAGTTTACTAGAAGGATTAACCATCTTGATGACAACAGGGTCTTATTAAAGGCAACAAGATTCAAAAACTGAATCATATCTTTCAACAACTTGTATTTAAAGGTGTATGATTTATCTTTGGCAGTCTATGTGTTCTTGTTTGTTTATTAATTAAATTTCATGACTGCTAAAGAATATTTTGCAGAGTCATGTGACATCATTTTGTGGCAAGATGATCCAGATATTTAGCTTCAGTTTTCTTTTGTTGTCAGAGTCTTTTTGTATGGTGCCCATCAGAGGCTTCTAAATATGACTTTGGTCCTTACCCTTGTAGGGGTTTGTAAAGAGAATTCAACTTTGTATCTCAGAATGAAATAAATATAAAAATCAGATTTTTGATTTATGTTTCACATGCGTATTCTAATGATTTGGTTCAGATTTTTCTTTTAACCTTGTCTCTTATCCATATACACTTTTATGTAATTTCTTGCTTATTTTATTTCTTTTTCATAGTTACATATAACATATATAAAACCAGCCTTTGTCCCTCGTACTTAATACCTATGGATTAAGTGATTTATTTTTTTTGTTTTAAGGTTATAAACCTCGGGTGACATTCCCAACTATCTTGCCTTAGCCTAACAAGATATGAAAATGCTTGAGTAAGGTTCCTCATACCTTTTCCTAAACAAACTGTAGGCCTTATATGAGAATAGTGAAAGCCTAGAGGACTCTTTCTTCTTTTCTTGATTAGATTATTTCAACAACAAGTTCCAATTATTATAGGTCATGCAATTGACCTTACCGTTTTCCATAAATCCTATATTCCTAAGGAATTATTAATAAAGGATCAGTTTCTTTGTTTAATCAACAATTATAATTGTTATGAGCTCCATTTTCCCATACTTACAGGCAACCTAAGATCCAATTCATGCATTCTTTGAATTTGAGCAGCCCTTAATGGGATTCTACCATTCTACATTTGGGTTCAACCTTATTTGCTATTAGCATAGTCCTATTCATGTAGGGGTAGTTGTCAATCAATCGAGAAAAAAAAATCCTTTTGTTGTAAGAAATCCCAAAACAAGACTTCAATTTGTACTCCTTATCAAGGAACTTGTGCAGATAATAAACACTATTTTAACGTAGATAAACTCTTTCTAACGGGCCCTTCTTAGCCTTGATATACTAGTATTTATGACTATTTTCTGGACCATCCAGACCGAGTGTTTGAACCATGCTCTAATACCACTTTGTAACACAGCCAACCCCCTAAGTATATTTTAAGGGATGGGGCATTAAAATTTCACCTTTCTACGACCAAATTAAAACCTCTTCTCGAGGTTACCAACGTCTTCTTCCCATCAAAATATTTCCAACGACTATAATTTTTCTTGAAACTAAGCTCTGGATCAAGAGTTATGGCTTCCAAAAATTCTTGGCCCTTATTGGCCCAAATACCACCTCATTGCCACATGGCATCCTCAAAGTTTCCTAGCTCTTGTGTCATCCAACGTGCCACATTCCATTCATCTCTTTCGGGTCTTTATATTAAAAACTGTCATTTCTTTCCCGTAGCCAATATCGTCGTCGGTATTTTGGATTTCCTCTTCGACCAGATCAATGGTCATTGGATTTCCTCTCCATACCTTCATCGACACTTTGCCAACGTATGGATGGGATCTCTCGATCGGTGGATCCAATGGTCTAGATCATGGTTTAGGGCTTAAGGGATTTTTGGACCTCCAGGGCATTTGTGTCTCATCATCCAACCAACATGTGACACATGTCACCCAAGGGAAGAACCTGGTTTCCTTGCTTGCATGCCATGTCACTCATGGTGTCATTGTCCACTTTATTATTTGTAATGGTTCTTATAGATATACGGTGGATATAAACTTTAACCTTTCATAAATCCACGACTCTCATTGTCATTGATCCTTGTCATCGTTGGCATTAGGAACTTTCCTTAAGTGCTTCCATCCTTCCACCTTAGACGACGATACATCAGGGATATATGGTCCATATTTCCCAAGGGAGATCCCTGACAGACCTAATGATCACAATTTAAAGTGAGGGTCCAAAGGACCTCCTCGCCCATTTGGACCCACCTTCACTCTACCAACCTATCCCTGAATGACATATGCCACCCCTTGGACACACGAGTTTCCCAATTGGCAATCCACATCATTGAGACACCACCTCCTCTCACCTCTTTTGACATAAATCACAGAAAATCAATGACAGAGATCATCTCTCTCCCAACAACAGATCAATGACTCTTTTCATGTCACTGATGCCATTATCATCGTCAACATTTTTGTTCGATGCATGACCTTACTAACCTTTCAAAATCCGATGAACAACCCATATCTCTCAACCCATGGATCTAATGGTTAGGAATCAGGCACATGTTCCCATATTTAATCTAACATGGACTCATACTTGTTGGAGTTACTTCACACACACCTAGGATTTATTTTTCCTAAGGTTATTCCTTGTCTATTAGTCATAATTAGTCATTATCCAGTCTCCTATATTTTAGGGGAGAATATTCCACCAGGAGAATATTCTCTTTCAGTTCACACTTCAGTTTGACTAGTTGAGTTGAGTTTAGATGTTGCATTGGGATCATCACCATGCAACATTGGGATCATCACCAGATAATGCGCACTTGCCTTGGGATCATCACCGGACTGGTGCATTACCCTTGTTTCCCTGAGTTAACTCCTCACTACTCTTTGTTCAGTCAGTTAACTGAAGACTAATTGACTAGTTAACTCAACTAGGTGGCAGTTCACTCTTGTAATTTCCTGAGAGACTAGACTAGGTGGCAGTTTACTCTTGTAACTATTGGTGTGTGTCCATAACACTCTAGACCACGACTATGGGTCATTATTTACTCATGTATCTTATATCTATTGTAAATTATTCACTCTTTGAGTGTGGAAAACGGTTAATGAGAATTCTTTCCATTCTTTCTCTCCTTCTTCTTCTTTTTCCAATTCTCTCTGCAAATGTGTGTATCATTGTTTAGCTAGATCTATTCTATGTAGGCTTAACACATTTACATGGTATCAGGGCCGACGGACTGCTAAGCAAAAGCTACACCAAATTGGTTTGTCGGTACAAAAGATTGAAGACAACAAAAAGATGGATTATTCGCCAGAAATACTTCTCACGCCTCATAACTATTTGGAATGGAAGCAAAAAATTATGCTTATGCTCTGATGCAGAGGATTGTACCAAATAACTATGGAAATGGAAGTAGAGCCTGATTCTGTTGATGAGAAAAATGACTTTCTCAATAGACAAGATATGGCCATAAGATGTATCCTTTATTTTATTTCTCCCAAAATTCTCCATCAAGTATATGATGACTCACAATAATTCACTCCAAATGATTTATGGATCAGATTGGAGTTTTTATTCTGGAATAAGGAAAAATGCATGCAAAATGTTGACAAGATAGAGAATGTAGAAAAGCCACTGGAAGATAAATCATCTCAGTTTGAAGAGCCTTCTACACAAGTATCTACATAAATTTGTATTCCATTAATTGAAGATGATGTCTACTCCATTTCATATTTGTTTTCTGAAATTCATGTGGAATATAAATGGCATGCATCTCAGGAGTCACATGCGGATACTTTTTCATGCACAATGCATGCATCTCAGGAGATAAAAAGGGAGCCACGCACATCAGACTCAATTATGATATTTTATTAGCACTATTTTCAGAAAAAAAAAATTGGATATTTGAATTCCTATTGGGAAAATATCCAATCTCAAAAAAAATATCGTCCAAAACGGAGTCCGAAAAGTGAAGTTATGATCGTTTCAAAATCAACAAAATTTCAGTGTTTTTCCAGAAACGACCGCACGGTTTTCAAAGTTTTATCCAAAATTTATTTGGATATTGTTCATTACAAGAAGAGAAAGTGGATATGTGTGGAAATATAAATGATGCATCTACTTCATCAGATCCGTGCAGACATCTACATCTTCAACAAAGTCTTCAACGAGCACAAACTTCCATAGTTGCGAGGTCTTCTTGGAGTGAAGGACAAGGTTGATTAGCAACTGTTTTTTTTTGTTCCTTCTCAATTTTTTTTACATACATTGTACCTTGAGGGGGGGGGGGGGTTCCCATGAGTTTTTCCCTCTTTCCTCACTTTATTTCAATGTATCTTTTGTATTTGGGTACCTAACATGGCCTCGTTGTCGGGACCCATTCTTTATTTTCACCATAGTGATGTTCAGGGAGGGTGTTGGAGTTACTTCACACACACCTAGGATTTATTTTTCCTAAGGTTATTCTTTGTTTATTAGTCATAATTAGTCATTATCCAGTCTCCTATATTTTAGGGGAGAATATTCCACCTGGAAAATATTCTCTTTCAGTTCACACTTTAGTTTGACTAGTTGTGTTGAGTTTAGATGTTGCATTGGGATCATCACCATGCAACATTGGGATCATCACCAAATAATGCACACTTCCTTGGGATCATCACCAGACTGGTGCATTACCCTTGTTTCCCTTAGTTAACTCCTCACTACTCTTTGTTCAGTCAGTTAACTGAAGACTAGTTGACTAGTTAACTCAGCTAGGTGGCAGTTCACTCTCGTAACTTCCTGAGAGACTAGACTAGGTGGCAGTTTACTCTTGTAACTATTGGTGTGTGTCTATATCACTCTATACCACCACTATGGCTCATTATTTACTCATGCATCCTATATATATTGTAAATTATTCACTCTTTGAGTGTGTAAAATGGTTAATGAGAATTCTTTCCATTCTTTCTCTCCTTCTTCTTCTTTTTCCAATTCTCTCTGCAAATGTCTGTATCATTGTTTATCTAGATCTATTATGTGCAAGCTTGACACATTTACAATACTTGGGCCTATCTATAAATTATAGGATGGCATGTGTCATCCTCCAAACATGTTGGCACCGCCATGACCTGCCACCCATGACGCATTGCAGACCATCCTTCAAGGTTCCAAATCACCTTGAAATGTGGTGCAATAATTACTTACACATGGATCACCCACATGGTCTAATCTGGCATACATCACTGAATACTTGGTTCGTCCATCCTATTTCTCATGCCTTTCGTCCTCTGGATGCGCTGGTTGCCTTGCTGGCATGACACATCACATCGACTACCATGCTTGCTCATTATGTCATCATGATGTCACCTCCCCCTTTCAACCTAATTTAAATAGGACCCACTCCGATATATGGTTGAGTTTTATCCTCAGTCATGTTCGATCAATGATATATATTGTTCCTCAGAGTCTCTCCATCGGAGCCACACTACAACCCATTGATGGAAGATTTTGATGGCTCACTCCCTGACCAACGATCATGATTTTATTTCCACATCAAATTGATGACTATGGTGATACCAGGGATTTTATGTCATTGAACTCCATCAATAACCACCACAATAGATCAACGGTCTAGATTTCTCCATCTCCACCTCAAACGAATGACAAAGATTGCTTCTTGGTCATCTGTCGATCTACAATATAGTTTTCCTTTCAGTACATTCCTTTTAGAGTGCCCCTATCTCAAAATTCGAGGCTGATCCAACCATCGGACTTCAACAAACCCACTGTGACCAATGATCACGACTAATTCATTGCACCAAGATCCACGATTGTGATTCTTTCAGGATCAAACATGGGTTTTTCCACGGTTATCAGTATGAACTCGGACTTGGTTGTCTCAAGGATTCTTCTAAGTGTTTTCTCAGGCTTACCAAGCCTTCATGAAATCTCTCCTTGCTGAGAAGAACACCAACGTTGTCCCTTTCACCTCTTAAGTCAAGGTTCTCATCTCCTGCAATCCTTCACTACAAGATAGGAGGTTTCACGAGGAGTTAAGGTTCTTTTTTCACGTAGAGGTCTCCCTCAGAGACTGGGTATTCTTATTCCTATCTCAAGGTTCATTTATCCACTCCTTCTAGTTGGGATTTAAACCCTACGACCATTCAAGGACTTAAGTTCTGGCTTTCTCCATATGCAGAAGATAATTTTGGCTTCACCACCCTCTCTGGCCTCCTCATGCCACTATTACAGTTTAGGGGTCATTCCTCTTAGGAGGAGGGTTACAACACGTCCTTCCATTTGTAAGAGACCCATTATGACTGTCGTATTATTATCTAACTAGGAAAAAAAATAGTCAATACATTCAACCTCCTTACATGTCCACCACTATTCAAGTGCACAGAATTGCAAATGGAATAGAATTATATCCAAGTAATAAACTCATACATTCAGGTATACAATACAAGAATCAATCATTCATATACTTAATTGCACAGAGAACAAAGTTATTTATCTATTACAAATTTTATCCAGTCAACTGATTGTGGGTGTTTTCTTTTTCACCCAACCATAGGATCTGCGTGCTCAGTCACTTCAGCTATAGGCCACCCCCATGCCAAGCCATGATACCACCAGGTATTTTTTTTTGTGTTTACACGTGCGTTCTCTTGCAGTAGTTCTTTCCTCTGATGCCCTGAACTCTCCTCGATTTTTTCCTTCAGTGCATGTCCAGGTTTCACTCTCTTGCCTCTATCCTCTGAGTCCATCCTTCTGGGCATCCCCCTTCTTGCATGCACTTGTGCATTCTCCCTTCTCTCTCTGTGTGCATCTCTTGCATGAAATATTGAAAGTTCTCCACATGTCCCCTTCCTTCTGTCAAAAGGAAACTTGGGTCAACCTCAAGGTTGTGGAATGGTACATTGGATACCTTTGGTTGACATCTTTTTCTTGTCTTAGACAATCCCTCCATGCTTCTATTAATTGGGGTGGTTAGTTGTTCAACCACCATTCCTTTTCTAATTAATTGAGTTTTCCTTGGGATCAAGTTAAGGATTATTTTTCCAAATCAAATATTCCAGTGAGGAGGATTGGGTCATATTATCATGATGAACCCCTCTCTATGTTCCCTCACTTTTTTCCTCTAGTGGTATCATGGTCAATACTCAAGGATTCACCCCCACATTCAGTTGTTGCCAGTTACAATTAATCATTAATACATTTACATTTTTTACATGCCATAGCATGGAAATCATTAATTACAATTAATTACATATAATCAAGGGTTTAGAGAGGGGGTGTTACAATCCCCTTCCCCTTCAAAGGAACATTGTCCTCGATGTTCTTTTCTCGGTAATACCTTCCATGCCTTGTTTTTTCAGCTGCTTCAACATTACATTTCTTTTCTTCATATTTTGGTCCTAACTCAGACTCTAGCATTTTAGGACATGCCTACAACAATTATATTAATCCCAATTTTGATGCTAGACAATTTAGCTCTGTCCATAATTCAAGAGGAAAAATTCACAATTAAGCACAATACTTATCTTTGAAGTTCAAGGATCTACATCTATATGGATGTGATGCTTACTATGATCACTATTTTCCTTGACATACCCATTGCGTGCATGATCCCAGTCAACAGATGAGAAAATTTCAAAGACTCCACTGAGTCTTTCACATGAGATATCGAAGTCTCTCCTTCCTTGTGGTCACTCGTATTTCAGGCTCATGCTCATACATCCCCTTCTCTACTATACAGTCCCTCAGGTGATCCATCTTTCCGACCCAAGCTTTCTCGCACAAGAATATTTTCAGAGACTTTGATGGGACTTATAGTTGAAGTGTTCCCCAAGCTTTCTTTGTCAAGGCATCCCTCTATCTTTCTCTGTTGAAAGCATCCCTTCGGCCCATGTTACCACAACATAATGTTCTTTATGTTGATCATGACTTATCACAAAGTTATTTTGTCACAACAATATCCCTCTTCCATCCTTTCTTATTTGACAACCATCATCTGTCCTCCTCGGACATATCTTTTCATCCCACCTCTGTTCACATGCATACAAAAATTTGTGATATATTTTCATTAATTTTTATTCAAAAATTACTCCCAAATTTGTTACCCACATATTTTCAAATTCACAATTTCATTTTATTTTTAGATCAGTTCCATATTGGAACAAGAGTTCACAAGCATGAGATTTCCTTCTCATAACAGTTTGGTTCTTTACAACTAGCAGGCATCGGTCTTCCTCATGGGCTTATAGTATTTCCATTTCAAGACCTTCCTTCCTGCAATTCAATCTTTAGTTTCTCATGCATGTATATTTTCATTTCACATTTACAATGGCTTTACACAAAATTACAAAATTGTGCATACTAACAGTCACATCATATTTATCTATTCAATGATATAAAACAAAAGGAAATAGTATTCCTTGCACATTTATTATTTTAGAATACTACACTTTTCCAAATGCAATTTAATATTAAATGGATTCAATTAATATGCCAATGCCCATGGCCACAATCACACACAATGCACCCTTGTATTTGATTTCAGATTGATTACTTTTTATATTAGCCACTCTTTCCATGGTGTGTTGGGACTCATCCAACCTTTTACCACATGGATTCTTTGTTCTCATTCATTATTATAGAAGGACTCTGTCTCCTGATTTAATTGGATCATGACCTTAAATCAACATTCATTAAAATTTTATATGAATGCATTCAAGATTTTTTTCATTGTGGACAATCAGGGTGCCAATCTTGGCCACCCAATTCTCTCTTTACCTTTCCTCAACTATGGTAGAGTACTGGAAGGTACTCCTTCCACTATGGGTAGTCCTGTATATTCCCACTCTTGTACAACATGCATCTTCTTAATGCACTTAACTAATGGGCTTATTTTGAGAATTTTTATTCCCAATCACTTCTTGATTGGTCAATGTATTCATGTTATATTTGTTCATGAATTCTCCCAAGGATTGAAACAATTCTTGGTTTCTAGGGGTTCTACCCTATATCATTCAGGTTGTTCTTTTCTAAATCATACCTTAATTGGGTATCAATGGCATACAAAATCCACTCAAAACACATGCACATCATCAAAATAATAAAACATTTCACAATGAATTCTTACCCAATCCCTTCATACCTTATGCCACATAGGCATGAATACTTTTATACCTATCTTGGCTGCCAACACCCTCTCCTATATTACTACATCAATGGTGCTTCATGGGAACTCCCAAAGTCCCTTCATCAATCTTTCAACAACAACCTTCTTGCATTTTTCCTCTACCTGAGGTTGTCCATCATTAGTAGTTGTCTTCTCCAACAACTCCAATCCCTTCTACATATAACATGCATCATCACAGTCACAATTATGTTAGCGATCATATTAAGTAAAATGCATGTATTATAGCATTTAAATCAGCAAGCACTTCTTAGACATATCTTAGCATTTTTATATGCACTCTATCACATCACCCTCAATGTGTTTACTACTGCAATCAAAATTAACATTTTTTTTGTTGTCTCTACAGTCACACAATTATCAACATTATAATGTTGGAATCATCCACACATAGCATCTTTTCAGTTTTCTCATCCTAGAGAAACACAATAAACATCAAAACAGGAGTTAAGGAATTCTTCCCTTTTTTCAACTCCCTCTACCCAGGATGGAATTTTCAGCCTAACTGAATTGTTCCCAAGTCCTTTATGCTTTTACATGAGATGGCTTCTAACTATGATCATTCTTCTTAAACAAATTCATTTGTTTATTTTCCTTTTCTTTCACAACTATTCCTTTAAGGTTTACAACTCTGTTAGGCAGATCAGATTTTTCAGAGTGAGGAGAGTATTCTTCCTTTCCTCCTCCTTTGTTCAATAAATCTACCCCTCTTGGGATTTGTCTTCTCTATTCCTTGAGCAGTTTCAACCAAGTTTCATCTTGAATTTCCATGGATGCAACAACATACTACAACATCAAAATTAGTTCATAAATTAATTATGAACTAGTCCATTATGCACATTTACCATGGAGAAAATTGTATATCTCATCACTCATTTGCATGTCTCTTGTGCTTGCATTATATTTTAAAATTTAATCCAGGGTTCTTATACAAATAGACTTTGAAATCCATTGTATAATTCTCAATGATCGTTAATGTTATGGCTCTCTTCATTTGACAAAGTCTTTTACATAGTTCCTCCACAGTGAACTTCTTCAATATGAAACTCTCTTGCTGCATATCCAAACTATCTGAGATGATCTCACTCTTGAGTAGGCCTCAGCTTCATTATTTTATAGATTTACTCAATATTTTATAAGGAATATAAACATCCATTCTTAGTATTCATTCAAATTATACATTTAAACCAACACCTCTATTTTATCAGCTTACATTCACATTGTGCTTTCATGCACTTCACCACATGCATCAACATTCACATTGTGCTTTATGAGGAATGGAGTACACCCTCCTTAAGCTAGTATCCCAAAAAATAAATCACGACTCTCCAAAATAGATTCAACCATGCATCCATGTCATTATTTAGTCTAGGAAAGCACACTTATTTCCTTACTTCCCTCTTATGCAGGCGGTCATATCATGCCTCTAGCATATAAGTGCATCTGCACGTGCATTATTTGCACATCTTTACATTATTCATTGATTCTTATATGATTTTAATGTCAAACTTTACTGATGAGAGATTACAATCAATCACATGGCAAGTCTCACAGGCATATTCATAACTACGCTTTCTTTTCTATATGGCAACAACCAATGAGATATTACTCTTGCGCAACTGCTACAAAAGCATCCCAAAAATTAGAAAGTATAATTGGGTAATTATATAATTACCCAAGGTAGAAAATTTTTAATTTTGGTCTCTCAAATCATTCTTGGTTATCAAACCTTAACCAAGGAAATCCTTCCTAAATTCTCTCTTATGGTAATTTGATCATATTAATACATACCCATATGGTCACCATCCACCTTTCAGTGTTAATCTGACCCATTGGTCATATGGAAATGCTCCAAGATTTCTCCTTACCATAGTTTGGATCAATACTTCTTTGATCCATTATAGTCACATTATTTCTAAGGCTGTAAACAATCAACATCCTTAGAAATTAATTAGTCCTTATATCTCCTCCTCAAAGGTTTATATGCAATAGTATTATTAACATTTCAATCATGTGGTTAATCTCCTATAGATATCAGGTCATCAATGGCCAAAATTGTCTGAGTAGACCCTATTTCACAACCAACCATGGGTTATAATAAGTCTATATGCATGTCACATATACGCTTACTCATCCTCATATGCATTACACATATCATGTGTACCCATACCCATAGTGTAGATGTATTCAAGTTGTCTACCTCTTACATTGATATGCATAGACATACCTCTAAGTTAATACTCACATACACTTTATTCAATACATCCATGAGCTCATATGCCCATATCACCTGTACTTATTTTATGAAGATAATAACATACCAAAGGACTCTTTCTTATTTCCTTGATTAGATTATTTCAACAACAAGTTCCAATTATTATAGGTCATGCAATTGACCTTATCATTTTCCATCAATCCTTTGTTCCTGAGGAATTATTAATAAAGGATTAGTCTCTTTGTTTAAACAACAATTATAATTGGTAGGGGATCCATCGTTCCATACTTACATGCAACCTAACAACCACCAATCCATTCATTCTTTGAATTTGTTTAGCCCTTAACAGAATTCTACCATTCTACATTTAGGTTCAACCTTAGTTCTTATTAGCATAGTCTTATTCATTTAATAGTAGTTGTCAATCCATCAAGCAAAAACAGTCCTTTAGTTAAACAAAATCCCAAAACATGAATTCAATCTGCAATCCTTCTTCTTAAGGAACTTGTGCAGATATTAAATGATCTTTTAATGAAGATGAACTCTTTCTAATAGGATCTTCTTAGCCTTGATATAGTATTCTTTATGATTTTTTTATGTCCCATCCAGGCCAAGTGTTTGAACCATCCTCTGATACCACTTTTTAACACTCCCAACCCCTTAAGTATCTTTTTAAGGGATGTGTCATTAAAATTTATCCTTTCTACAATCATCTCAAAACCTCTTCTCGAGGGTACCAATGTCTTCTTCTCATCAAGATATTTCCAACAACTCTAATTTTGCTCGAAACTGAGCTCTAGATCGAGAGTTATGGCTTCCAAAATTTATTGGCCCTTATTGGCCCAAATACCACTTCACTACCATGAGGCATACTCAGAGTTTCCTAGCCTTTGTTTCATCCAACCTGGCACTTTCCATTCAACTATTTCAGGTCTCCAGATTAACGAATATCATTTATTTCCCATAGCCAATATCGTTGCTAACATTTTGGCAAACACTCAGCCATGCCAACCTTTCATATCCCAACAACGATACCTATAGAATCAATCATCCATATTTCATCGTCCTCATCTCCAATGATATCAATAGTCGTCATTGTCTCTGATGAGATCAATGACCATGATTGTATCCAACAAGATCAATGGTTGTCGTCTTACCTCTCCATACCTTCATTTGTACTCTGCCAACGCATGGATGGGATATTTCAATCGGTAGATCCAACAATCTAGATCATGGCTTAGGTATTAAGGGATTTTTTTACCTTTGGTACATTTGTGTCTCGTCATCCAACCAACAGGTGACACATGTCACCCCAAGAAATAACATGGCTACCTTGTTGGCATGCCATGTCACTCATGGCGTCATTGTCCACTTTATTATTTGTAATGGTTCTAAGATATCTACGATGGAGATTAACTCTGACCCTTCATAAATCCACGGCTCTCATTGTCACTGATCCTCGTTGTCATTGGCATTAGGTGCTTGCCTTAAGTGTTGCAATCCTTCCACCTCTGACGATGATACATCAAGGATCTACAGTCAATATTTCCCGAGGATGATCCTCAACAAATCTAATGGTCATAATTTAAAGCAATGGTCCAAAGGACCTCCTCATCCATTGGGACCCACCTTCACTCCACTAGCCTATCCTTGGATGACATTTTCCATCCCTTGGACACACAAGTTACCAAGTTGGAAATCCACATCATCCAGATGTCACCATAACATCATCTCCTCTCTCCTCTTTCGACATAAATCATGACAAATAAATGGTGAATATCAACTCTCGACCAACAATAAATCAACGGTTCTCGTCATGTTGTCGATGCCATTATCATCGTCGACATTTTTGGCTTGAACATGACCTTAATAACCTTTCAAAATCCCAGAATGACCCAGATATCTTAGGCCATGGATCTGACGGTTAGGAATCAGGAACTCATTCCCATAATTAATATGACATGGACTCATACTCAATCCTCTCTATAAATTACAGGATGACAGGTGTCATCCTCCAAAAACACTAGCACCACCATGAACTGCCACCTATCATGACACATGGAACCCATGACGCATTTCATACCATCCTTCAAGGTTCCAAATCACCTTGAAATGTGGTGTATTATTTACTTGACACATGGATTACCCATGTGGCATGTTGTGGCATACATGTCATCATTGAATACTTGGTTCGTCTATCCAAGTGCTCACACCTATCATCCTACAGACACGTTGTCTTCCATGTTAGAATGACACGTCACGCCAACTAGCACACTGGATCATTACATCATCATGACGTCACTTCCCCCTTTCAACCTCATTTAAACATGACCCACTTCAATCTATGGCTAAGGTTTAGCCTCTCTCATGTACGATCAACAATCTAGATTGTTCCTCGGAGTATCTTCGTCGAAGTCGCACAACATCCCAGTGCTGGTGTTATCCACATTTTTGGTTATCAAGATGATGACATGATAATGACATGGTGATAGAAGATCTGAATCTTCATTAAGATCATTTTCATGAAGAAAGTTACACTTATCAGCTTCTCAAAATCACACTTTTGAAGATAGTACGCA